>JAOUZG010051355.1:4607274-4620865 GCA_026289955.1 Argiope argentata
TAAAAATCTGTTAGAAGTTGTTTGAGAGTTGGAAAATTGTAACATACGTTCAAATTCTATACTTTCAGTGGAGACTATTTACAATTATTCTGTGTTTTATATTTAATAAATGTAGTTTCTGTATGTAAAATCGAATATTTTTTCTTGGAGTAAAACTGGCAAGAAAACAGTGAGAATTTGTTCACAATAAAAAAAGCATTTCTCTAAAAAAGTAGAATTCTATTAATATAAAGTACTGCTTCCAACTACAAATAAACGAAGCTCATGTATTGTTACAAACCTGTAATTTTACTTCTGAGCACGAATAGTGTCATCGTAAGGAAAGAGAACATTTTGTGATCAGTGCTGTTGCGTGCTAAGCAGGTGCCGAATCAATGGTCTGAGAGTTTGGCGATGAATTTGGCGACCAAATCGATATCACTGGAAACTTCCAGAATTTTAACTATACGTATAATCGAAATTGAGACGTGCCCTGATTGGCCCAGTAGGATCTCGACCCATCTCCCGGGAGCTATAAAAGGCTGTCAGTCTCAATCTGGAGGGTGAATTGAATTGAAGCATAATCGTAGTTGTATTCAAGCAACGAGTCTTCAAGAGGATAGCGAAGTGCCAGCGTTGTATGGAACTCAAGCTAGGGCTAAACTACTATGATCCAAGCTCTGTTGTCTGCTGTGGAAGTAGTGTCTTTCTGTGTGTGGAGTAGCCAGTCATGTGGTAGTGAGTCGGCAGCGAAAGCGGGGTGACAATGAGAACTTCAACCGTTTGGAGAGACCGTAGAGTGAAACTCCAAGGATCCCTTCTCCTCCGTGGATTCTGTCTGGCAACTTTGCGTGCAGTGGTCAATTATTACTTGTGGGATGCTGTGTGCTGTGTCGGCTTTAAATATTTGTTGTCTGTGTGCTTGTGTTCTTTAAGTTAATAAACATCGTAGTTTAATTCAACTAAAGGACTGTTCATTTCAACATCAACCAAATCAAAAAGAACCCCAAACGGAAGTAGCAAATCCGCAACTATATGAATGTTTAAAAAATATTTTTAAATTGTTTTCTTTTGATTAGTTCCGAAAATATTACAGTACATTTGTATTACTGATTTTTATACAGTATCTTAAGTTCTACATCATAGAATGATTGATTTTATGGCTTATTTAAACTTAAATCTTAAAAATATTTTGATGAAGCTATTTAGAGAAAGGTTATATAACCTATTTAATTGAAAGGTTTAATGAGCGGTAATATTGACGAAATGGCTGGTCACAAAAGACAGCCAGTTACAAATAAAGGAAAATTGTATATGAAGGTTTAAAAAATACAATTGGTGGTTCAGAATTATAAATTACTCAATATTTTAAATTGTTTATCTAATATTTAACCTCAAAATCGACATAAATGAGGGCAAGGAATAAAATGAGTGTTTTTAAAGAATCAAAAAGTGGATTTGATCTGAAAATTATTTTAAATATTTTAATTGTTGAATAAAAAAACCCTTCATAAAAAAGACTTTTCTTCCATTTCAAAGTTTTTTTCAAATCATTCATAACACTTTGGTATATCAGAAGGAAAATACTTCATGATGACCAAATTTTGGAATTTATTAAAAGGACATCAATTAACTTCTTCGAAAAATTATTGCATAATCTTAAAGGATCACTTCAAATATCAGCATATGATTCTACTGTGCCCAGGTCTGAAGGAAGGCCTAGAGCAGCAATTGTCAATTATGTAAATATTCCGTCTGTAAAAAAACAGAATTTGCTGTCTCCGTTATTAATCTGATGGATAAAAAGCTTTCAAAATTATTTCTTTTCCGGCTTTAGTTACGACGTGTGAAATTTCTGTTTTTTTTCTCAAAAATAGCTGATCAAAATTATTAAATCAACTCTCATAGTAAAAGGTATGTGCAACAAAATACCATAAATATTCTCTTTCCTCCATAAATAATCAAAATGTAATTTTATATTAATAATTATATAATAAAAATATTAATCTGACAGTTTACCAGATATTATAACTTTAAATTTTATGCTGTCGTCTAAACTAATTTCCATCAATTTTAATCTTTTCCTTAACTAATAAACTATTTTTACTATTTCAAATGATGATGTGGAAGTGTTCGTGACCACTTTGCAAAACTACAGGACTCATAAAAATCACGATGTTGCCATTATTCATAGTTATTAAACTTTTTAAAATCGAGTTTTAAAAGTAAAATTTGTTTTTATATAAACACATATCATTACACAGTTAAAGATTTTTCCCCATACTAAAACGCGTGGATTCTCTTTCACTCATAAATAACCAAAATAGTATTTTATATTAATTATTATATCGTGAAAATATAATTCTTTCCCCCATAAATAATCAAAATATTTCTTTATATTAAATATTACATCTTGAATATACTGTTTTGACAATTCTACCAAATTTTATGATGTTTATGAATCAATTATTATCAATTTTAAAATATTACTCTGACAATTCTACCAAATTTTATGATGTTTATTAATCAATTATTATCTATTTTAAAATATTACTCTGACAAATCTACCAAATGTTATGATGTTTATTAATCAATTAGTATCAATTTTGAAATATTTCTCTGACAATTCTACTCAATTTTATGCTGTTTATAAATCCTTTATTATCAATTTTTAAATATTACTCTGACAATTCTACCAAATTTTATGACGTTTAAAGCTTAATGCACTCATCTAAACTAGTTCCAATTAATTTAAATCTTTCCCTAAACTATATTTTACTATTCCAAATGATAATGTGGAAGTGCTCGTGACCCCTTTACCACACTGCAGAGTTCCTAAACATCACGATGTTGCCATTATTCATAGTTAGAAAATTATATTAAAAAATCATTTTTAACATTTTAACATTTGAAATTAGATAAACATGAGACACTACACGTATTTTACTTTCCGGCTTTTTTTCGTTGTCTTAAGATGGTCACTGCCCCTACACCCTTTCCCATATTTCACTGCCTCAGAAAATGATGTGCCGAAAAGGCGGAGGCTTAAATTCACGCGTAATTATTATTAAGAATATCAGGAAGTCCGGCTGGGGCACGTAGGCTCTTCCTTGAATCTCGGTTGTTAATATCTTGCCATAAGCGTAGCAAGCACCTATAAATTGCAATCCCCTGACGTCCGAACTCATAATCGGCCCTAAACGAGGATGTTATGCGTAACAAGAGACGCTTCAACTACTATCCGTTTTGATGTAATGGAGACTGCCGACTACGCATTCGTCACTGGAGTGTTTTTCTTGTGCTTTGCGCGGTAGAGGTTGTCGTGTTGAATAGCACGCGAGCAGCCTAGAAGGTCAAATGCGAGTGCCTACATAATTTGGACCTGCTCTATCTTAAAAGCTTTCTTCTAAGTTTTTGGAAAGTGTAAAAGCTTTTTCTTTCTTTCGTCAGTCGATCTGTTTCATTCATTTTTCATTCTGATTTATGGATATTTCCTGCCCGTTGACTCTGGTTGGGAGATGTGGAAGTGTGAAATTTCGGTTTCTGTTTTCGTGACGTGCTTGTAGAAATACAGTTGGGGTTCAAATAAAATGAAAAAAAAAAGGAAAAACCTAGAATTTTTATTTAGATACATGCTTTGTTTCTTTTGAAATGTTCTTTTCAAAATTATTAAGTCTGTTAAGAGCAACAAAATGATATTTAAAGTAAAATAAACAAAAAAAGATTAAAACGAAATATGCTATACATATTTCAATATATCATGTCAGTACATCATTTCTTGAACGACCAAACGCCACTTGCTCGTGCAAGTTAAATTATATTTTTATTCATTTTAACTGTTTCGTCGAACGGGTCAATTCAGTGAAATGTAACCCATCAGTATTAGCTGAGATACGAATACGAAAATTTTTGTTAGTAACTGATTAATAATTATTCAACTCTTAAATGTTATTTACTAATGTCATACGAATATATGCTAATTTTTGTGAAAGTGTCGCCAACTCCAGACCTGTCACATATACGTCCGTATTATTGTAAGATTTTTGATTATCAGTATAAATTAATAATCTTGTCCTATTAATATAATAAATTAAATTTTTTTAAAGATTTAACCTATTAAATTTATAAAAACTTCAAAATAAGAAGAATACTTTCTAAATCTACAAAGACGTTATTTCCTTTTATACATCAATTTATATATAAATAAATTTATGAACATATAAATTTCGGTTTTGTCATATTGGATATCACTCTTCAGTTTAATCATATTATATATAAATTGGATGCTTTCGTTGAAATTTGGAAAAGAGTTTTTCTATTAACTAAGTACCGCCTATTTTTCCTTTCGAAACGTATATGTAAAATTTCATCAATTCGTTAACATTTTCAGTGGACATGGCATTTTTGTATTTTCAATTTTTTTTAAAAAAAATCTTATGCAAAAGAACGAATATAAGTAATAAATACAATTAGGATAAGTTATCATTAAAAAAAGCTTAAATTATGTACCGCTTTTATGAACACTAATTGGAACATACTGAAGTTCGAATTCATAGATGGAGATTTAGAATGAATAAGGAAGTAATTCTATTTGAAAGTTATAAATTCATATTGCTGCTAATATTTCTTTGAAATGTCATGTGAAATTACAACTTTTTATTCTGACGTTTGTTCTTATCTCATCGAAAATTTTAGCATCCTTTTTATTCAGAAAATAGCTAACCCTAAAATTCTGTTCTCTCCATACAACTCAATATAAGACTATTATAACTCAAATCAGAAATTCGTTATGGACAATATGTAATTCATTGCAAATCAGATTTATAAAGAATTTTTCCCTTATTGCTCTAAAAATACTATTTTCTGAAAAAGTAATGAATTTTTAATGATTTAAAATCTAATGGAAAAACGCCTCTTAATTTCCACATAGTTTGCACCTTTATATATATTTTAAAAGTTATTTTAAGTCAAATGTATTGTAGTGTAATGAATATTATTAATAATGTAAAAATAGATACTAGCAGAAGGATGATTTTTATCGTAACACCAAACCAATCTA
Organism: Argiope argentata; assembly: GCA_026289955.1. Taxonomy (NCBI): domain Eukaryota; kingdom Metazoa; phylum Arthropoda; class Arachnida; order Araneae; family Araneidae; genus Argiope; species Argiope argentata. The sequence continues at coordinate 4,612,313 of JAOUZG010051355.1, forward strand.
AATAAGCATGTGCTCTTCTGTTGCCATTCTCATATATATAAAAAAGCTTGCACTTTCTTGAGGTTTTCTTTTCTATTTCCCAAAGAATTTTTGAACGAATAACAACAGAGATATCGGGTGACATAAGTGCATATGGGACACACCGATGAAGGTCACAGCAGTCTGAAAAAATTAATGCCTCCCCCCCTCTATTCGATTTCCGAGTGTAGTGAAACAGTGTGGTACATTTTGTTCCTATAAAATAATAAGGAAAATTAAAAATGCAATTTGAGCACAATTTTTCGCCTTAAATAGATCAAATTTGCTTTACGTTTTTTGTCTCCTCTGCTGTTGTTTCTTATGGCACTTGCCACGGACAAGCGAGGTAGTCAGCGATTGAAGCCTAATTAGCGTCTCTTATTTTGGACCAAGGACCAAGAGTATGACTTTTGCTAATCACCCATCACATTCGCTAGAAAAGCCCCTTTTTTCTGGGGGACACATTCGCACAGCTTACAAATAGAACACATAAGAACAACCATGCCCGAACAGGGACTCGAACCAGGGACGTACAGTTACCGGCTACCCTTATGCCACGACACCGGCTCACCTTCTGTAGTTCACATATACATGAATATGCAGATCTACACATTATCACCACAATGATAGATTTGATCTAAAACTTCATGTTTATTTCCGATTATAATTCTAGTTTCCAAATTTCATCCATGCAGCTCTTAGAGTGTTTTGAATAACATTATCACATACACACGGGCAGAAAAACCGATTCCTTTTCGGATGATTTTTTTTCTTCAAATTTTAATAGAAGTCTACTAATCTTTTGTTAAGACATTCATCTAACAATTTTTATTGCTCAACTTTACTTTGTTTTTGTATTATCGTATTCACATAGGGACATTTCCAAGAATTGTCTAATTCGATTTCAGGGTGATGTGAAATAGTAGATGCGACAACATTTCAGATTTGTTTTAATAAATGTAACATTTTGTCTATGTATAGTTTGTATTAAAACAAGTAATATAAAACACATTTTTTAAAATCAATTCCTACTTAGGTTATTAGGAAAGATTTTATTTTAGTTACTTTTTATTAAATAACTACAATTGTTGTTCTCGTATTCCTCTTTACAAACGATGAAGAGGTGCAAGAACTTCCGAGGGTTTGGACCCCTGAGCACCCGAATAAAGATCACCTTTGACTCAATACCCCCAGTGGTATTATTCTCGATATGGAAAACTTGGTGATCAGGTTTGAACTCGCAGGGCAAGGGATACGTATCCAAAACCCTACCAACCAGGATATCCAGACCTAATAATTTTAACTACTATAAAGGCGGGAAATTAATTCCTAATTAATTAATAAAAAGTTTATGAATTAATGTTTGAAAAAACTGTATTAACAACAAATGTCATCTACAAGTTTAAAAAAATTTACTTGAACTTGATTGGGTAAATGATAAATATTTTAACAAGATATATAAATATATATAGGGAGAGTGTAAGCTAATAGTAGGAATTGCAAAAACAAAGCAAAAAAAAAAACAATTTCGTAGTTTAAAATTACAGTTCAAAAGGAAGTTGTGTAAATCGGAAGATTTCCTAAGATCAACTAACTAAAAAGTGCGTGTCTTCTTGCTCAGAAGATCACAATCTGGCTGTTTATCTGATTATGATTCTGGTTACTCATGTATATCCTTTTACTTAACTGTGTTAGTGAGGTAAAAGTCACGGACACGCACAAGCATTGATAGGAATCGTTTTCGATTAGTTTTTGCGAAAAACTTGAAAATTCCTACAAACGCGGACTTTTGGAAACTTAGTCATTGTTTTAAAGTATTTCAAAGGCTCGGAAGGAGACAATAAACAAAATTTCTTTTATGTTTTATGATTTTGCAAATTTTTAGATTAAAAATGTTGAACTGCTTTTACGGGTAGGATGGCATTATTATTATGTATGCTTACTTGAAAGCAGATTGTTTTTAAAAGGTCGATATTGTTACAAGCGGGTGAAATCTGCTGAAATGTGCCGAAGGGAAAGAGATTGGCGATGGCGTCGAAGAGCTTGGCGCCATCCTGGTTAGTTTGGCGAAAGGAATAGTCTGGTAGCCGCTGGATCTCTCGCGGTGATTTCCGAAGCTTCGTGTCTCCCTCGCCCGGCTATATAAGAGACGGGCTATCACAATCGGTAGTTCCTCTCTCTCGGAAGATAAGCGTTTCGCTGGACTAGCGGATTATTTTTCCTGCTTGTTATTAGTGAGCTGTGTTTACATTTGATGTTAACGTTGTGTTATTGAACTCGCTGTGACTTACTGTTTGCTGTGTTATACGAAAGCTGTTTTTCAGCCTGTGTTTATTGTGCGTAAGGCTTGCATTTACACTGTTAGTGACTGTTGACTGCTGGATTGTGTTTATCTGAAGTTTTACTTTATCAAGTCATCCTGTAAATACCTGTATATAGCTGTAAATAAATTGTCCTCAAATGTGTGCTGTCCTCAAGTGTCCTCTTGTGCTGTCCTCAAATAAAGTCTATTCAATCCGAACCCGCTACTCTAAAACGCAACCATATGCTTTTAGCAGTACTACTTTTTCTAACTGGTTGAAACTATTTAATGACATAAATTGATTCAGATAAATAATGACTTAACAATAATAATGTTCTCATATGATAATTCAAAATCTGTAAGTGTAGATTGAATTTTTTTTACTTTTGTCTTCTATGAAAAAATTTAAAAAAAATCGTTGTGAAATTAGAAAAATTTAAAAAAAAACTGCAAAGTTGGCATTATTGAATGGATAAAACTTGGATTACAGGATTATTTTTACAATTTTGGATTACTTCAGAAATCATTTATTAATGTTAGAGGAGAACGTTCAACTTTTTACCTCGATAAGATACAAAATCATTGCGAAATTGAAATGAAGCAACATAAATCATATGAATGTATATCGAACCCAATTGAAACTCCAAGTGATAAATACCCCAAAAATAGATTAAATGTCCTTAAATAAATAAATTACACATTCAAATTCTTACCAGTTTAAATATATCAAAAACTTCAGATAAAACAAAATCTTCAGATAAAACAAAATCAAAATGATTATCTCTAAACGTAAATAGCATTTTTGAGCTTTATTTTATTTAAGAGTTAGAAGAATGAATTAAAAGTCCAAAGTGTTATTCTATTTTTAGTTCGCTAATTGTTCAAAGGAATATAGTTAACTACAAAAATGATAAGAAAGAAATATTGCATTGAAGATATCCAAACATGTTCAAGACACATTAATATTTCCTTACTAAAAAACACAATCTCTGAAATAGAAAATATTTGTTTAATAGATATCATTACTATAATGATCATTTTATAAATAAAAATTCTGAAAATGTTCTTATAAAATTCTCTAAACTGAGTCAAATTATTTGGGTTTGTTGTAAGCTAGCTGCCTTCAGTGACCATTTATTTCAATAGGAATCCTTCTTATATTTGATTTCAATAAAATCTCTTCAGTATAGTTGTTCATTATTGTTTAAATAAAAGATTTTTAACTTCAAATTGCGAAAGGGATTAAAGCTCTTGTTCTAAAAAAAATTATTTCATTTTCTCTGATCATTTTACACATGAACTTTCTTAAATAATTCATAATACATTGAGTCATAATATCATTGAAAATTCAATATTCGGTTTTATTTTAAAACTTCTTGATGTTCTTTAATATAGCTTAGCTCTGCTTATCATCATCAAATTGCATAAATAACAGAACGATTCTTTCAGCCTTAGATCTCGACACGTGAACAGAAAATCAAGCAATGAAACAATGAAAAAAAAAGTTTGAATCACTGATGAAATAATTGTGGCCAGACAGTGAGAACTTCAACCGTTTGGAGAGACCGTAAAGAGGATCCCTTCTCCTGCTGGATTTTGTTTGGCTGTTTTGTGCCCTGTGATCGATGACTACTTTTGGGCTACCCATGTTAGTCTCGGTCTTAAATATTTGTCTTCAGTGTATTCGTGTTCTTTGTGTTAATATTCGTCGTCTACTGAAACCTATTGATTTTACTCCATACACTCACTGTAAATGAGCCCGTTGCTACATAGTAATATATTTATAATATGGTTAATGTTTTTAATCCAGTGATTATTACTAATTTATTAGTAGCAACAAATAATCACACGTAATTATACATAATCATATTTATTATATTTACCGTAGCATGTGTACTTTCCTTTATTATTCTTTTTTATGAAACGCGTAGGGTGTCAAGATATGATAATTTTTTCAATTATTTGTGAGAATGTTATCTCATAAATCTTATACTATAATACGAGAAATGGTTGTCAAGTCGAAAATCGCCCCAGAATTAATAACCTCCGGTAAACTTGGGGATCTGGGGTTTTTGGCCACGAGGAATCGATTGGCGCCGGTTTTGAAGCGCTACGGTTGAGCAGTTCGGAGTTACAGATAGGATATTTTCAAACTTTATTAGTTCGCCATAATGGCTACTTAAATTTTCAAGTGGTAACGTGCTGCCATCTATAGCCAATATGCCATCTATATCAAAATTCATATATATATATTTTCATTTCATGCAGACACGTGATGAAAATTGCATTTTTATATGTTTAATGCGCAATAATAATTTATTTTTTTAAATTTGAGTTTTTGTCAATCTGATGGCAACATATTAATAAGATAATTTTTTCCCTTTTACTCGTAACGCATGCTTGGAGGTTAAGTTTTAATTTTATCTTATACTATTATACGAGGAATGGTTGCCAAGTTGAAAATCGCCCCACATTTCCGACATTTCAACATTCATCAGAAAAAAATAAGGATAACTTTGATATTTTTACTAAATACGGCATGTATTGTTTTGAAAAATCACAATTGAAAATTTAAATATTTGAGTTAGCTTCGATACCTGTTTTCTCCGAGCGGAGCTCGGTCACGCGCTGGTAATAAATATAATATAATAATCATCACTAGTTTAAAATCATGATATTTCAATTATCTTTAATTTATTGATTCTGTTTTCTTGACAAATGCATTTTTACCATCCATTTTGCTATTCTTGTTAAAAATTAAGTTTGAAATCCATTTTGATATTCTTCTTCTAGCTTTTACAAAAATATCAAAGTGGTGTATATGTTCAAAAACATACTCTCAATTTTGAGAGTATGTTTTTGTATTTTACTGTAAAATTAATGACTCAAAGATACCATTTAAAGAGTTACTTTATAATTTTATTGCATTGTTTAAGACTTCCAATTAACAAGTTTTATTTGTATAAATTCATTATCGTTCTTTGTATTCATTTATTATGAGCATTCAATCTTTAAAAGCTAATAAAACTGAGCTTTAATGCCCATGAAAATGCGTATTAAATGGTATGTTTTCATTGGATAATTGAATCTAATTATCCTATGTTGTAGAATACAGTAATAAATAAAGTTTAAATCAAAGTTTTATTATTATATCAAAATTTTTTGTAATTAATGAATAAGATATCAGTCAAAATGTTTAAAATGGAAATTAATAATGATTTTTATGTAATTTTTAAGTTTATAATTAATTAACAAATAATTAAATAACTATTATAATATAATTGAAATTATTTTTTGAAAGAAAATAGTTTTGAGAGACTTTGACATTCTTCAATCGATAATCATCAAACAAGGTTGTTGCATTCCCTCTGGCTTTTGAGTTCTCTACTGTAAATATTAACTTTTCGTCAGGCTGACTATTAAATGTCTAGCAATATACATATCAAGGTTTGAAATCATATTTTCTTTTCGTTTGTATATAATGTTTTAACCTTTATTTTTTTTATAATTGTTTATTAAAAATATATTTATATATGAACTAATTGTTTTATTGCCATAAAATGTTTCAAAAAAGATTCAATCTTAAGACATTTTTTTAATTTCATTTCCTTTGGGATAAAAAGGGTTTTTATTTTTTGGAAATTATTTTGGAACAAGAATAAAAATTTACTGGCTGAATGATCTTCCCAAAACTTTCTTTAATGAATATATTTATGTTTATTATCCGCATTCTATTGTTCAAAAATAATTATGAGAAAGCTTAATAACATACGATGTTTGACGGTTTTTTTCGTTACTATTCATTAAAATGATGTAATTATTTCACAAGAAACTCGAATGTGTATTATGGACGTCTATTTTTCGACCGATTAAAATCAATGTCATACACAAGGCTTGTGCTTGAAATCAAAAGATCACATACCAAATTTCCTATACATAAGTCATTGCACTCAATTTTAAGTAATTGCTTTCCCATTCTTAAAGACCAGATGGAAAGATCTCCAGGTCTTTGACAAATTCGAAATAAAATTTAATAGACAACTGCACTTTAGATATTATATTTGTGTATCAAATTTCATCCTTCTAACGTTTTGTGTTTAGTAGTCATCGTTATTGTTGTTATATATGGCACTTTACAAGCTCGGTGATAGATCTGTCAGCAATTTTAGCCGAATGAGCGTCCCTTGTTTTTTCAGTAAAGCTAACTAGGGTCAAGAGTATGACTTAGCTATTCATATGTCACATTATTTTGCACAATCAATTTTTACAGAGAAGGGAAGGCATTCGCATACTTCATAGAAAGAACACAGAAGGACAACTATACTCTAACCGGGACGTCCAAACCATGGGGAAGACGCTCTACCTCTGTGTCAGGACGCCGTCAGTGGTTATCGGGATTACCTATACTGAACAACCTTACAGACATATTTCCTTTGAATGGATAGCTTTCAAAGTTTGAAGAAATCTACAAATTTGATGTAAAGACCATATACCACATTTCATCTGCCTAGCACAAAATGTTTTGTGTTATCACGTTTCTAACAAATGATTTCAAAAATGTGCTGTTGTTTTATAATTCTGGAGATGTGGAACGTGGAGTTTTGCCAAAATGTCTAGACCGAATTTTTTAGAGGTTACATTTTCTCTTTTTATTCGAGGAAGTACTTGATCTTGATATCGTTGGTTTTAGAAAATATTTCAAATTTCAAAATGGAAACTCGATTACTAGTTTAAAATAATTTTAAATTTAATATTTAAAACAGTTTACGTATTAAAATACGAGTCTGAAAATAATGAAAGAAAATCTAGACTTTCAACATTGGATGTCACAATCAAAATAGAGAATTCCGATCTTTCGTGAAGTGTGATTAAATACGTAACTTCTTAAATATCCATTCTTCTAAGTTATATGAAGAGAGCTAAGAGGATGTGAAATGCTGACTAAAGACGTAAAGAATGCTCTAAAAATCAAAGAAATTGCTCCCGTTGATCAGACGATTAATGACCAACGAAATGAATCCGAAAGTCTTATGAAAGCTGTTGTGAATTTCATGGCATACAAAAAGGGAAGCTGACTTCCTATTAGATGTCATTAGAGTGCTCCATGAATTACTCTAAACGGGATAATTTATTACTTCGCTATTACTCCAAAACATGTAAGATAAGCATGATTACCTAAATGTGTTTAGAAAATCATTATGAAGTGAGATATATAATGGAAATGAACTGTTTATGAATGACAAAATGAGATTAATCGCCAATGTTTAAAGCACTAGAAGATGTGCTTGTATCGATTATCCATTTTCCTTTTAACAATATCTTAGATCTGATTATCACCTAATAACTAGTGAAAGTTTTTGTAGTAAATCTCATGCACGTTGGGAAAGTACTTAGATATGAAATAAATTATAACTTGTATATTTTAGATGAAATAGTAAGCAACATTCAAAGTAAAATCTATTTCCTTATCTATGATTTGTATGCGAAGTTAATCAAATGACACTTTTATAATGGAAAGTGTCAGAAGATATTGTGAAGACCACTCTTGGTGTTTAAAAGATAACTATTTCTTACGTGTAAATGAATTAATTGTAAAATTGTGAGAAATTCGTGGATTTACAGTATTGTACTTTAAATCTGCTATTAGCTGAGATTTTTTTTAAAAAAAATATTTTCATCTTAAGTACATGTGAAATTGAGTTATCTTCCATATAATTGCCTTTCAAGTTATAATTTAAATTTCGCCTTTTTAAGATAAGTTTTGAGCAAAGCTATTCTAATAAGATTTCTACTTGCTTTGAAAATTTACAACACACAGTCAATTTTCTAGTTATTTTCTCGTATGTGGTTGATTGAAAGATGATTATTTTATAAGGCAATAATATAATTTTCCTTTTTTTATAATTTCGTAATTCTACAACAGTAATTTATGGTAGTATCGATTCGCTAGTTCATCAACTGTATAAACTCGCTGGTATTTATATAAACTATGTAGCTAAAAGTACTGAGATTCATGGGAAATTTTACAACTCTATTTAGAAGAACAGTACAAAGTATAGATTTAAGTTTCGCATCGAATCTCTTAAAGAGGAACGTTATTTTTAAAATAAATAAATTGTTTTTGTTTTTCATTTTGCAACAAAAGCAAACACTTATACACAACTTTTAAAATTCTGTAATCTCTCTCTTTCAATGAAAATATTATATATTATTGTAGTATTGTATTTGCTTGC
>JAOUZG010051355.1:4620875-4649076 GCA_026289955.1 Argiope argentata
AATAGCAACTAACTTTGATGAAAATAACATCAAATAAAAGTACTTTTTTTAAAAAAAAATTTGAAATGATACTTGCTTAATACAAGGCATTCTCACGGTGATGAAATTAATTGGTGTAATCGGTCCAATTATTGAAACTAGGGCTTGTCAAGGCTTTATTTTGCGATATCTTTCAAAATTGAGGTGGAGAACAATGTAGAAATGGAGATGTAGTTAGATCTCGTAAACTTTCAAATGAAATAAATAGTTCAGTACAATGGTTTCGGCTGATGGACATAATCATAGGTTTGTTCTTTCCATAGAAACCATAGGATGAAGTAGTTTATTTTAGATTTCTTTCAAAAATGCGACCATTAATTTCATATCTAGATTTCATATTATTTAAAAATTCTTAAAACAAGTTTAGAGGTTGAGACTAAGAAACACTGCCACGGTTTTCCCACAGAAAAATGCTTTTGAGATTTATTTGACAGTGTGTGTGAGGTGGGAAGAGGGCTGGAAGTGACAACTACTGTCATATCTAGGGTTCATGAGCTTTCATATGAAGTAAAAATTGGCGAAACGGACTATAGAATACGGATGGAAATTAATCTTTCAGTTTTTGCCAACTGCTTAAAAAATTAAAGTTTTGTTGCCAGTTGAAAACAGTGTTTCAGAAAAATAGTATGTCTTTAAGAATTGCTTTATAATTCGTTCATTGCAATTCGTTAATTTGTTGCTCCATCATGTGAATTTATCAAATGTATTAATAATTTTTTTACAAAACGTGGAAGTCTTAATATTAAATTTTTTAAAATATTTGAGAGATCAAATATAAAAATATATAGACAAACTTATTTAAAATATTGCATGGTATTTCATTTTCTTTTTTTAAGGTTTTATGATTTTAAGATAGTGTAGAAATAGTTTTGACAGATATCAAAATATAACATCATCCCTTTAAAAGATCAAAATTATATATCACAGGACAAATGTCGGTGGAAAATAAAAGGGGATTTTAGATGACGGTTTGTTATAGACGTTTGAGCATATTTGTCAGCACAGTTTAAAATGAAATTGAATTTTGAATATTTTATTATCATGTTAGAATTTAATGTTGTTCTGGAAATGAGATTTGTGGTGTCAACAAAAATCCGTGGGCGAAATATAAAAATTTTATTATCTGCACGATCATCTCAAAAAATAAGCTTTTAATAACGTGATACCATTGCATTCACAAAAACTCTGATTAGGAAAAATAAGCTAATGAATACGGCAAATAAAACCTAGAAAAATGTCATTTTAAGCACGTGAATATGTTAAATGAAATAAATAGGAAATATTATATTTTTTTAAACAATAAAAGCGAGACAAAGTTTTATGGATCGTTAGCAATAATACTAAAATGACTCATTCAATGAAACAGATTAAAATGAATAAAAATATAATTTAACTCGCACGAGCACGTGGTGCCTGGCCGTTCAAGAAATGATGCTCTGACATGATACATTGAAATGTACATAGCAGATTTCGTTTTAATCTTTTTTACAAATTAATTTCTTTACTCGAAAATTTTTTCAAGGTTAAAAAAAACCTGTAGTCGGATTCTAATTTATTATTATTATTATTATTATTATTGCATTTGAAAAATTATTATGAGTAGTATTTTAAAAACTTATTTTATGTTTGTCGTTCCTTGAAAATTTCATAAGTAAATTCCCATGAATTCAGTTATTAAATGTTTTGATTATGTAAGTCGTTTTATCTAGTTCAAGTATCTTTTTTCTTATTAAAAAAAGTTTATTTTGGAAAAGTATCGACTTAACGATGCATTAAATATTTTAGCAGCATAATAGTAACAAGTTGGCATACCATCTATAGATTGTATCAACGACGTTTTGAGATAAAATTCGTTAAAATGCAGACCATTGAATTTGGAATACTAAGGTTACCGCATAATTATTTTGGGGGGTATCATTGTTTACTGTCTGTGGAACTTTCAAAATTTTATTTACAATTAAACTGTATCCAAGCAAAATGTTAATTTGAAATATATTACCAATTAAAAATAATTCTAACACTGATTTAAAAATGAGAAAAAAAAGCGTTCCATCAATACTATTTTTATTTTCAAAAATATTTTAAAATTTTCTAAAATAATTTAAAACGTTTTTTCTAATAATATCACGTTTGAAAAATGGAAAAAACTGTGAATTTACTTTGTACATGCGTTACCTAGCTTGTGGGTATAAATTAAGATAAATATTAGAATTTTCAATCTACAATCGACTAATATTTTAAAATATTTCAAAATAATGATTTTTGTAGGTGATTATGTATTGGATTAGCATAATTTTTATAATTCATGATCTTAAAATTGTTATATACAGAATTCTAAGACTAATACAAATAATACATGTAAAGAAAATATAAACAAATTAAACCTAAAATATCATCAATCACGATATTTTGAGCTGGAAATTTGAATTCTCGTTTATTTATTTATTTGCTTCAGTAGTGTAGTTATACATTTAATGATTCATAAAGATTCTATTAATTAAATGTATTTTTCACAATTATTGATTCTAATTAACAGTTGCAAATTCAACACTATACAGTGTAAAGGGAAAATTCTTCTTTATGATCATGGTCAGTGTAACTACAATCAGTGAAAAAATGATTAAAAACATTTTATATTATCCATCATTTTAATAGTCAAGTTGTGTTATGTTATTATGTTATCTCAAAAAATTATTTTTAAGTTGACATATGTTTGAATCTGGTTAGTAAGTTATTTTTTAAGTAATCTTCTCAATTAAATAATTCTTCCTTAAAAAAATATCCTTTATGAAAATATAATTGCTATTGCTTCTATCATTCCCAAACAAATTTAGATTTTTATCTGTCGAGTCACTGTTATTTAACGATAACTTAACGATATTCCATAAAAATTGATAGTTATCTTTCGTGCAATCTATAAAAGTCTTAGTAATTTTGAAATGACAACAAAAACAGTCTTCTAATAAAAAAAATTTGAAGGAAAAATAAGAATACCTAAATTAAATGTTCAAAGGACATACTAAAAGATAATATCAATTATCTTCATTTGACAATTACTTTGATATTATATGATTATAAATCCGCTTTTATCAGTTCTAAGGAGATGTAAACAGTATTTAATTGCACGTAAATAAAAAAAATTGAGAGATTGTCTTAAAAGTTGTTTCTTAAAATGTATCTTCGCTTACTTCGGCAATGGAAGATATTCCTTAGATGTAACTATTATATATTAGTAGAAACATTTGCTTGTTGCTCAGAATTACGAGGCATATTCGGAAAGTAAGTACCGTTTTTTAATAAATAGAACAAAACATTTTTTTCAAACAAATTTTATTATTACATGAAAGACCAAACCTTAAACTATTTTTCTACGTAGTTTCCACCAATGTTCAAACACTTGTCGTAGCGAGTGACGAGTTTTCCTATGCCTTCCTCGTAGAAACTTGCCGCCAACGATGATAAACACGACTGCACGGCATTTTTAACCTCCTCGTCGGATCCATAGCGCTTACCACCTAACTCACGCTTCAAATGCAAAAACAGGTGGTAGTCAGATGGTGCCAAGTCCGGGCTGTACGGCGGGTGGTCAAACTGCTCCCAACCAAACTGTTGAATCAGTGTTTGAGTGGCTCCAGCAGTATGGGGCCGAGCATTGTCATGGAGCAACACGATTCCTTTACTCAGCATTCATCTGCGTTTGTTCTGAATTGCTCGCCGTACTTTTTTTAAGGTTTCACAATATCGTGCGGCATTAACTGTTTCACCTCTAGGGAGAAATTCTGTGAGCAAAACCCCTTTCCTATCCCAGAACACAGTGCACATGATTTTTTGTGCTGACATTGTCGTTTTGAACTTTTGTTTTTTTGGTGATTGTGTGTGCCTCCACTCCATTGATTGTTGTTTGGATTCAGGCGTAAAATGACGAACCCAAGTTTCATCACCAGTCACAATTTGTCTTAAAAAGTCCTCACCCTCATTACTGTACCGTGTGAGAAATGTCAAAGCACTGCCAAGTCGCTTGGTTTTGTGACCATCAGTAAGCATTTTCGGAACCCATCGAGAACACAGCTTGTGATAGCCTAATTTGTCAACAACAATTCCGTACAACACAGTACGTGAAATTTGTGGAAATTCGTCTGAAAGTATCGTTATTGTGAATCGTCTGTTCTCTTTGATTTTTTCATCAACTTTCCGTATCAGATCGTCATTGACAAGAGAACGCCGACCACTCCGAGCCTCATCGTGAACATTTTTTCGACCTTCATTAAACATTCTAACCCACTTCCGCACCATTCCATCACTCATCGCGTTTTCACCATACACTTCTTTAATTTCACGGTAAATTTCAGCCGGTTTCACATTTTTTGCGTTTAAAAAATGGATAACAGAACGAATCTCACAGTCGGCGGGATCAGTAATTGCCTTAAACATTTTAAACAAGCACAGCGAACTGGAAACACAACCTACAGCGTCCAAAATGGCGTCAGTTGAGAGTCAGTGAACAAGGAAGACTAGTGCGCATGCGCAGAACGCCGATCGCAGTGCTGCAGCGGCAGTATAATGAAACGGTACTTACTTTCCGAATATGCCTCGTAAAATACCTTCGCGTTTCATATTTTCGTCGTAAGAATTAACCTGAATAAGTGTAAAATATTATAATATAATAAAGCATTTTATAGTCTATTTTTAAATTCAAATTAGAGCATCAATCAAACCTAACCATCTGCTAATTTTTTTCATACAGATAATTTTTTAAAGATTATTATTGGAAATTTTGCTCATAATGCTGAAGTATAAGAATGCAAACTTTTGCTAGAGTGAATAAATGAATTAGATTTATTTTTAAGCAATTTAGTTAAGTCATTTCTTTAAAGCCAAGAAAAGAGTTGTTAAAAATGCTTTAAAATGAACGAGAATTTTCAAAAAATATGGTAAAATAGTTCGAAATGCAAACAGCAGAAATGTTGGACTAATTTATAATTAATTGAATATTTAATTCATTTTTGTGCTTTAAAAGTTGGCGGTATTCTCTCTTTCGTCTTATAAAAATGCGTACAAAATTTGGATTTAATTTGGTCTAATTGTTAAGGAGCATTCACACAGACAGACAGACTAATATGCATATACATATTGAATTCTGTTTATATTAAAATATGATCAAAGAAAAGGTGAGGAATTACAAAGATGGTTCGCAAATATGAACACAAAAGAGAATTCAAAGAATAACAAATGAATAGCAAGAAAAAAAATCCTTTGAAATTCAATAACACCACTTATCATTTTAGTCACGCACTAATTTCAAAATAAAAGTGAGCCAATGCTTTCTTTATCAGCTTTTAACTTCTCTAATCGTGGAGCAATATTTATTTTTTAGAAAGTAAGGGATCGAAATATGCTTTTCAAATAAAGAATTGCTTGAAAATCGTAAATAATTATATTTATATTAATACAAACTATAAAAACATAATTGAAAATAGTAGCAAAGTTCCAATTTTAATAAGACTACCTCAATCTTATTAGTTCTTAATTAGTAAAATATTCTTGACTCACTGACATTTTAAACAAACAATACACAATTTCAAATATTTCTTCTCAAAATAGATTTTTAAAAAATTGACACTGCATATTTGGCAGTTAGCATTTGATCATGTTTTATTAATCGATATATTATTAATGAATTGATTGATAAAGCTTTATTAATCAATTCTTTAATTTATTTAATCATTTTAAAAATTTTCATTAAAAATGTTTAAAAAATGAATATTTTAAGATGAATTGATTAATAATTATTTATCGATATTTAATTAATGCATAGATTAACAGTGTTTAATTAAAAATTTGATTAATAATGCTATATTAACTATTGATAAATTAAGCATTAATTTGGTTATTTTTAATAATCATTTATTGTTCAATACGACTATCATGTAATTTAAGGATATTGATTAATAAAACAATTACTATCATGTCAGAGCATGATGTTGTTTTTGGATGAGGTTTCTGGCGTCAACAAAAATCCTTAGGCGAAAAATAATCAACATAAATCAGTAGACGAAAAATAAAAATGTTATTATCTGCGCGAGCCTTTCAAACAATCAGCTTTTAATAAAGCGTTGTCAGTGCATTTACAAAATCTCCGATTTTAAAAAAAAAGTCAATGACTATAGCAAATAAAAACCTTGAAAAATGTCATTTTGAGCACGTGATCATATGAAATGAAATAAATAGAAAACGTGATATTTTTTTAAACAATAAATGCGTGGATCAATTGCAATACTAAAGTGACTCATTCAATGAAACAATCAAAAGGAATAAAAGTATAATTTAATTTGTTCGAGCTCGTGGTGCTTGGCCGTTCAAAAAGTTATTTTCTGACATGATACATTGAAATATGCATAGTAGATTACATTTTAATCTTTATATGTTTAGTTTTGATTATTACTAATTGTAGAAAACGACTATCTTGTAACTTACAGACAACTTCCCATTCATCACGCAAACTACTTTTCTCCGGTCCTATTAAATTTACTTAGTTAATTGATGAGGAAAGAACTATTAAATTTATTATTTTAAAATAAACATAATTATTATTAAATACAATGAGAATGAAAATACAAAAGCGTTTGTCTTATGTTCTTAAATAAGTACTGTTGTCTTCGATGTGATTGGAATATTGAGAAATTAGATTTTATCTCATGATATTAATTACAGTTTTTAATATTATTAGAATCAATGATAGCATTATTTTGTATTATAGTATCATTAAATTGTATTTATACAGCTGTAATTTATCGTATTAGATAAAGTGTAAACACAAAATAAGGACGATTGTACTTCGATTTGATGTGATGCATTTAAATCTTACGTTATATTTTGAGGAAAGCAATCACCTCGAAATTTTTGTTTGTCATTTTTGGTAATTGATATAAAAATATAGTTGTATTTAGAAACTCTAATAATTGGAAAATTTTATTATATCTTTGATATCACAATAGCTATGATTTTTTTATCTTCTCTTCTAACTAAAATTTTAAACAAATGATCAATTTTAACTTTGAATGATATATAAAAATTTGGTAAATCGTTTTGTCCATTTATAGCAATAACAGCTGAAGTTTTTGTATTATTTGGTAAAATTATTTCTTAATATATGGGCTGATATAGCTATGTTCATAAAGTAGTTGATGTTTATGGCATATTTTTTTCACTTCAAAATTTAAATTATTTTGATAAATTTTGAAATTTTTGCTTCTCCCTTCCATGTTAGTAAATGGCATTTTTTAGTATTTCTGTTTGACGGCATGATTAAAAAAGAATTAGCGATATCTATCACATTATTCTGAAGATTAAATATTCTCTTTCATGAAAAGAGACAAAACAAATCTTATTACCATGTGGTATAAACATTTTCAACTTATCTAAAGCGATTTAATATTAGAAGATTAGAATAAGAGATCGTTGGCATTTTGATGAATTTTAAAACCCACTGCATTTTACAACTAATTGTACTCTAACGAGATAATTTTACTTAACCAAGCCATTAAGCATTTTCGATAGCTCTAGTAAAAAAAAAATCTTCCCCAACCATTCTTAAATTATAAGATGAGGAAAAGCATGAAAATTCTTCTTGAAAACAAAGACACCACTCTTTATTGTAAAGTGGTAATGGCTCAAATCATAAACTATTTTTTTTTCGTCAATCGCTCCCATTTCTATTCAGTATACCTTTGCTTCTTTTAATATCCTTTCTCTATTATTTGTTTTAAATTATTTTATAATTTTTTAACCAAGTGCCTGCGTTTTAGTCAGCAATTTTTATTACATATTTTTATCAATGTCATGTAACTAGTTTCCTTTTTTTCTAAATATTTTGTGATGCCTAATTTTCAAGATTTTGTCTATCTTAATCTCATTTCTTTTTAACAAAGACAATGCTATTCTTAGGAACTGTAAATTCAAATTTTTTTGCCTATATTTAGCTGACCCAATCAATAAAACTTTTTGATATGATTTAGTTATTCACTGCCTCCCGAGTGGCGATTCTGATCACTCTTTAGCAGCGAGAGGTTGTGATTGACCAATCAAGAAAGCCTTTTATATGATTTAATAGCATTCTTATCAATTTCTTGCTAATGATTGTTAACGAAAAATAGATATTATAATGAAAACTAATTAAATTTTTATTTTTCAGATTCGGTATACAATTCATAGTATTTTAATAACAATTTCAGAAATATGTAATGTGTTGTCTACCTCTGTAAGCTGCGTTTGATATTTAGTGGTGCACGGGGATTTCTAAATGTTGAAAAACATAAGTCCCACAAATGTTCGATTAGGTTTAACCCCGTCGATTGTGACGGCCACTATGACTGATTTTTGATATTGTGTAATAGCCAGGTCAACATACAGAGAATAATATTTTTAATCTTCATCCCGCATAAACCAACAATCGTCTTCAAAGTTGGAAGGCAGTGAGTTCTGTTTCAAAAATGTAAAAAAAAATTTTTATGTTATGTATGATTTGATGCTGAATATTATTATATATTATTATTAATGCTAATTATTATTAATAATATATTATTATTTAATGCTGAATATATTGCTTACGAGATTGACTATTACAACTTCTCAAACCGTTAACCCTATTTTCCCATGCTTAATTATAGAAACAAAATTTTGCTTCCCAAAAATAGCGCTTTGTTATTTCTTTACCAGCGTGTACTTTTTGATGTCGCATATATAGAACTTGTCCTAGTCTGAGAAAAGTACTTTTTCCAAAATTGAAGTAGCATATCTGTATATTTATTTGTAAAATATAAACGTTTTTGCCAGTGGCGGATTTGGCGTTTCAGATGCCCGAGGCGCAATTCAATTTGAGGCCCCCCTCTCCTCCAGTAATATTTATAGTATGCACTCTTTATATATATTTTTCACTCTGTTAAGCTCTGAACCTGATTTTTTTTTGTTAAAAAAAGGAGGGCGAGAATTAGGTACATAAAATTGAAAATTAAAATCAATTTTTCCATACTACTGGACGGTACTTAAAATAATGATAACGTTCAGGGTGTGTTTTAAAAAAATGCGCTATTTTGTACCATAGTTACGCAATATTTGTCAAAGATACATGTCTGAAACTTTATTATACACCAGATCATTTACTATAGAATGGAGCTAATTTTCTCTTTTGCTATTAAAAGCTCGGTTATGTTTTAAAACGTTATTAAAGTTGCGAATTTTAATGAATTTACGTTTTTCCCACTTTCTGAACAGTTATTTTCTTACTATTTCCAACTAATTAAACCGTTCTAATAAACAAACAATGCTTTTTATTGAAAAACTGAGAAAATGAGTCGATTAATTTGCATTTAATTATTTAATTTTGTTTCAAATTAAGTTTCTTAAAAATAAAATAAAGAAAAAGGAAAAGAATAAAGAAAAGAAAAATACGTCAACTAATATTGATACTATTATTTATTAAACATTAGAAATATATTGAACTATTATAAAAACAATGGCAGTTTCTTCTTTTCATATATTAAAAACAAATTAAATAGGAACCTTTCTGGCTTTAGCTTTAGCAAATTTATAAATTAGAGTTTCATACTCTAACATATTGACTACATCATTTTCGATGAACATCATGGATAAGTAACTTAAATTTAATTGTGATAAAGAATTCCTTAAATAATTTTTTACTCTTTTAAGCACCGAAAATGAGCGTTCACCACTTGCCTTACAAATGGGAATAGTTAAAAATATTTTTAGAATTGTCTCTACATTAGGAAATGTGGACTGCAGTCCTCCGATTATTAATTTTTACATATCAATAGGATTTGTAATTTTTTCTTCTTTTATGAGGGCAATAAAATGTACAAGTTCATCTTTAAAATTTCTAGTCACAATATCATTTTCATATTTTGCGAATATGTTATCCACGCAGTCATTAAATTTGACATCGGACATATTAAAATAAAAAAAATTCCAAAATCCAATAAAACCTCACTGTAAATCGAATTCCTTCCCGATAGATCTGCAATTAATGCATCACAAATAGCTTTGTGTACATTAATAACAAAATTTTCTTTTGGACTAAAATTTGTTTCGTTTAATGTTGTTTCATCAAATTGCAGTTTTCTTTTTCTTATCCATGTTTCCCGATAGTTTCGGTTTTTGATCAATGCATTGGCGCCGATCTCTATATCTTCGAAGTTGGTCCGGACAATCTTTATAAAATCGGATAGAGATTGCAATAGATTTGTTGTAAGCAGTAAATTATACTGTGTATCTTGCAATGATTTGCTTGTACTATTTATTCTTTGCAATAATTTATCCCATAAAACAGTTAATAAAGCTGTTTCATAATATTCGAAACATTCTGCTAATTTTTTTGCCTCCAATTTGCTTACAGGTTTTTCAGTATCCGACGTGCTAATTTTGGTTAGAACTTCTTTAATATTTTGATAATTACTTTTTAATGCAGAAACTGCGTCTGCTCTTGATGACCACCTAATATCACTTATTCTTTTTAAATTTGGAGAGTGATTTTCTAAACTATTATTAAGCATATTCCATCGTCGAGTAGATGTCGAGAAATATACATATAAATTCTGAATAAAATCAAAATATTTTAATGCACCAGAACATGATTCTGCTGAACAATTTCCTATTAAATTTAATGTATGGCTTACGCATGGTACGAAAACGGCTGTATTTATATGCTGTTTTAGTCTTGCTTGCAGTACACTGTATTTCCCTGCCATATTTGCCGTGTTATCGTAGGTTTGCCCCCTACAATTTTTAATATCTATAGACAAATCTTTTAAAAACTCAAGAATTATTTTTCTAAATATTCAGAAATATGGTTTTGAATATTAATAAAGCCGAAAAATCTTTCTTTTATGTCCCCATTTTTACTAACAAATATCAAAATACAAGTAAGTTGTTTTACGGGAGATATATTTGGAGTAGAGTCCACAATTATTGAATAATAAATTGCTTCTTGAAGTTCAGCTATTAGATGTTTCTTAACTACATCGCTTATTAAACTTATGAATTCGTCACACATCGTGTGAGATAAATAATTGACATTTCTACTCCCTGGATTGCTAAATTTTTCCAAATGCAACTTTAGAAAACTGTCAAATTCTGCCAAATAATCAATGCAACTCAAGAAATGTCCTTTTCGATTGGAAGTTGTATCTTCTCTGTGGCCACGAAATGCTATTCCTAAACTCGCCAACAATTTTACTGTTGCAATGTCTCGCTGTAAAACAGCTCGCCAATACTTTTGTTCCGTGTCAACCTACTGTTCTAAATGAGTATTTATACGTCCAGAAATAGACAAGCGTTTTTGTAGAGTCACCATAGATTTGATATGGTTCTGTGAAGTTTCGTGACCACTTAAGTCTCTTGCTAAATTTTTCCAATCGCTAAATCCTGTTGAAAATTTCGTGTACGCATTAGAAAACATTTTACAAACATAACAATAAATGCACTTACTTGCAGCTGAATATACTAACCATTGGCGAAATTCTTTTGTGCCATTTGCTTTAATACAATAAAAATTCATTTCAGAAACATTCCTATAATAGATTCGATTTCTGTCTCCGTATTTTACTTTAAGACTTGTAATATTCCCAATATTACAAGGCTTATTTATCAAATAATGTTCAATCTGATAAGTGTGTATCTGATAAGTTTGGTGGCCACAATGCAACGTCACTGGGAAACAAATACTTGTCTTCATGTTTACCACAGTCAGAATCAGCTATTTTATTTTGCTGTATAAAATTACAAATTGTTGATTCTTGTGTTCCATTCTTAGATCGCTCATTAATTTCTTTGAATTCACATTCTGCTTCGGCTAGCTCATCGTTTTTTTCTTGTGCATATTCTGTTTTAGTTTGTTCGTCTGTCTTTTTAGGCCTGCATTTTATTTCATTTCGCACACCAATTTCTTCGAATTCATTTTCAACTTCAGCCTGCTCAGGGATTTTTTCTTGTGCACATTTCATTTCAGTACACTCATCAACCTTTTCAAATTCACATTGTATTTCAACTCGCTTATTAATTTGTTTCAATTTATATTCCACTTCTGATTGCGCATCGTTTTTTTCATGTGCATATTCAATTTCAATTTACTCATTGGTTAGGTACACATGCAGCATCTGGTTGCTCAACTGCTCTTTCTGGCTCTTTTTCCATTTTAGCTCGTTTTTCAAACGTTATAATGAATTTATTGAGTGAATTTTGATATCGTTCAACATATTCTTCTTTTACTTTTTGCGTTTCGAAGCACCCGATTTAAACTTTCTTTTCGGTGGCATGGCTAATACATTTTTTAAAAAATTAGTCGCATAAAAAATATTAGCTGGACTTAATACCCGTTCCTTTGCTTTTAATGACGACGATAGCAAACCTCCGAGGAGGGGAAAGATCATGTGGTACCAAAGGGGGGGGGACCAAGAGAGGGTCAAAGAGTAAGTGAACGAGACAGAAGATACTTGGTCCATTTCCATGTTTTTTTTTATTATTCTTATTATTTTAATCCTTTCATGTAAATAATATGATAATCTAGAATTGGATTGTTTCCTGTAATCATTTCTACACAATCTTCCCGATTGAAATATTTATATATCCGGTGTAGAAATGATTACAGGAAATAATAAAAGCATATTTAATTACATATTATTATTTTAGAACTAAATTTTGAGGCCCCTTAATTTATGAGCTCGAGGCCCGAGGTGCGCGCCTCATGCGCCTGTTTGGGAATCCGCCACTGGTTTTTGCTTATTGACAGATTATATGTGTAGCCTTCTATAAAACCAAGATTTAGTCATTTTCAAAATGTTAGGTGCGGTGAAGAGCAGTTTTTTTAAATGTTTCTCTAATCCCATTTGTAATTTGAGAAATGCAATAGTCCTAGGACTTTTGGTTTACGAACTTACAAATCGATCCATTTTTATAGCCTTTCAGTTTCGTTGTATTTCCATTACGTGGCTTTGAAATCAAAGATTTCGATTAATTTTAATTATTGATGATTTTTCGTTTAGATGGATATGCTCTTTCACAATCTAATTAACTTCCAAGAGTTGTGACTTCATTCCTTAAATTTAGGATAATATATTTTCAGGAGTTGTATATATATTTTGAAATCTATTTTAACTTTAATTCCATTTATCTGTCAAAATTCTTGATATGTAATATTTAAAATTTACCTATCTGCTTTGAATTAGTACTTGCAAGAAAATTGAAGCTCGACTTGAGAATATTCTTTTTTTTATATTTACATGTTTGTATTTTTTGTAATTTTAAAGCTGATTATATATTTCCAAAGATGCAATGTATGTTATATTTATCAAATTCCTATTAAAATATAATGAAAAGTGTAAGAAATAAAAATGAAATTAATATTATCTTTATAATATATGTCACCCCGATTCTTGAATTTTTGCATTATGTTTAGATGCAAAAATTTCTGAAAGATGTATCTGTATATTCGAGTTTTGATAGCATTGCTTTGTGTATAGATTTTGTTTTGAAATTCGTATTTCGGGCAATATAGAAACTCTTCAGTGTACTTGCAGAACTAAAATCATCAGATATTTACTAAAAAGAATGCACAGAAATGAGTCATTATAGGAGCCCAATTACAGATGACATCCAGACATTGTTTTGACATTAATTTCATCACTATTTATAAATAAGTACCTCTTGACACTCGCTACTCAACAGGGAATCGACTCATAAGCGAAACCCGGTCCCTTTTTCTTTTCACTATTATAGGTCAAACGGACGCTTTTGCCGAATTGTAGACCCAGCCGAGTAGCGACGCCACAGGCCACATGGAATATAGGTCGCAGATATATTTCTGGTAAGTTTGCTCGGTAGAGGAAACTCACATACCTTGACGGATTCCTTCGGGGCCTTTTCCACGAGGAAGTTGGGTCGAAAACGTACGAGAAAGAAAGTAAAATCGATCAGAGATGAACGCCACTGGCCTTAATTGGGGAACCGTTAAACGTCTTCCCTCATGCGGAAAGCGTAGTACTCCGTTTTACACTTTGGTAGTAAAGTGAATGAATATGGAACGTCTTTAAGACGTTTCCTGGTAGTAAGAACGGGGGAGTTTATATAATCTTCTTTGCGTTTTAGATGATTTAATTTAATGTATATTTAAAATTATAGGAGAAAATAGTGCAAGAAACATTTTGACGCACATACTTATAGAAAACGATAACCTTATCAAACAGATTAACTAACTTGAATTGATTAATAGGCCCCTTTTTATTAACGAACTTGAATTGATTAACAAGTCCATTTTTATTATCTAATTTAAATTGATTAACAGGTCCATTTTTATTGAATTTTAATTGATTAACAGGTTCATTTTTGTTATCTTATTTGAATTGATTAATATGTCTATTTTTATTAACTGAATTGAATTTATTAGTAGGCCTATTTATATTAACTAAGTTGAATTGATAAACAGGTAAATTTTTATTAAATTTGAATTGATTACTACGTCCATTTTGATTTACTAAAGTTAACTCATCCTTAGGTTCATTTTTATTACATAACGAATTGATTAATAGGTTCATATTTATTAACTAACTTGCATAGAGGAATAATTCAATTTTTATTAACTAATTTAAATTGATTAATAGGTATATTTTTCTTAATTATTTTGAATTCATTAACAGGTCCATTTTTAATTATTAACTTGAATTGATTAACATGTCCATTTTTATTAAATTTGAATTGATTAATAGATCATTTTTTATTTACTAACTTTAATTGATTAACAGGTTCACCCTTATTATCTAACTTGAATTCATTAATTAGTCCATTTTTATTAATTGAATTGATTAATAAGTCCATTTTTATTAATTGAATTGAATAGAAGATCTATTTTTATTAATAAACTTGTATTGATTAACTGGTCCATTTTTATGAAATTTGAATTGATCAATAGATCAACTTTTATTTACGTACTTTCATTGATCAACGAGCCCACTTTTATTATTTTATTATATAATTTGATTTAATTAATTGGTCCATTTTCATTAACTGAATTGAATTCATTAGTAGGCCTATTTTTATTAACTATAATGTATTAACAGGCCCGTTTTTATTAACTGATTTAAATTGGATAATAGGTATATTTTTATTGATTAACTTGAATTCGTTAACAGGTTCATTTTTATTATCTAACTTGAATTGATTAACATATCTATTTTTATTAGTTTGGAATTGATTAATAGATCAATTTTTATTTACTAACTTTAATTGATAAACAGGTTCTTTTTTATCATCTAAATTGAATTGATCAATAAGTCTATTTTTGTTAACTGAATTGAATTGATTAGGTCTATTTTTATTAATAAATTTGAAGTGATTAACATGTCCATTTTTATGAAATTTGAATGGATTAATAGATCAATTTTTATTTACTAACTTTAATTGATCAACAAGTCCACTTTTATTATCTAACTTGAATTGATTAATAGATCCATTTTTATTAACTGAATTGAATTGATTAGTAGGTCTATTTTTATTAACTAACTTGAATTGATTAACAGGTCCATTTTTATTAAATTTAAATTTATTATTACTTCCATTTTTATTAACTGACGTTAATTGATCATTAGGTTCATTTTTATTATATAACAGATTGATTAATAGGTCCATATTTATTAAATTTGAATTTATTATTACTTCCATTTTTATAAACTGACGTTAATTGATCATTAGGTTCATTTTTATTATATAACAGATTGATTAATAGGTCCATATTTATTAACTAACTTGCAATGATGAATAATTTTATTTTTTTTCTAAAACTGAAATTGATTAATAGGCGATTATTAATTGATTAGTGGATACGTTTTTATTTTCTCGTATATTTACAATCGTAATAGTGTAATGCGTTATTATAATAACAGTTGCAAAGTGTTAGAATCTTTAAAAAAAAACCAAACATGAGATTTTTGACAAATCTTGATATTTTAAATCTCCCTGAGACTGAAAAATAGATTTTTAGAATTATGCATGTCTGTTTGTCTGTGATAACTCAAGAATACTTTGAGTTTGATGGATATAATTTGACACGTGTCTGCTTTGTCAAATTATATCCATGTCAATATATATCCATATATCACTAGAATTATAAAACGCAAAGAGTTAGAGGGATAAAATTCGTGGCACAATTTTAGAGTTTAACTATGGATCTGCATTAAATTTTTAAAAAAAGTATGTCTAAGAATTTGTACAAAACGTATTTTTGGAATTCTGTCTGTCTGTTTATAACTAAAAAACACTTTGAATCTAACTGTCTGAATTCAATCAATTGACAGTCTGTCTTGAATGATCAAAAAGATCATAGTCGCAGGGGCATGGAGAGGTGTTATGACAGTGTCTGTGCATTCTCAGGAATGTTAACATGATAAGTTTAGCATTCAACAATTTAGGTAAAGAAAAGCGCTATATGATGCTATGAAATCTGCATCCTTTTTTCGATTTTTGATTTTAATCAGTCACCAGAAAGGAATCCAAATTTTATATTCGATTTCTTTCGTTATATTATAAAGCTCAAAAAGCTGACTGGGGAAGTTTATGAAAATAAAAATCTGAGTAATTGTAGATATCGAGGCATTGTTCAAGACTCTATAATTCTCATACTGGAGGAAGGAATGACATCTTTACTAGGAAATATGTGAGAAATAATTCTCCTTCTGGCTAAAGATGACGGTTATGTGGTATTCGTTCGAGACACAGTTTGAATTACTACCAATCCCTCTACAATTAGATATTTTTTCAAATACCGAAGCTATATGAACAAGAAGGAACTACGATAGATTTATCGCAATGATCACTGACTCTGGAGTCTTCATTTAACATGACGTAAAAATGCTATATCACTTTAATAACATAACAGCATATGTATCTAAAATGTTCTCTTCAGGTGACATTATGACATTCATTAAACGATTCTTTTTTATTCGTTAAAAAAGCATCCAGATAAAAAATAATTGTTCCATTCTATTATACTTTAAATCGGTGATGAAACTTGACGTAAAGTTTGGAAATAATCCTAAGAATTATAATTGTTAATTTTGAGTTTAGACGTAAATGAGAAAAGTTGAAAATTCTTGTCATAAATGAAATATTGTCATATTAGAATATTCTTCTTATATTGGATGAAAAATTTTGCCATTAAAAATAACAAAATGTCTCGTAGATGAAAGCCATAAAATATTTTAACCTGAAAGGACTTGTGATTTAACTGGTCATTTTAAGTTTTCATAAAGATTTGTATTGAATATTAATGAATTCTGTGGTTATTTTAAGCTTTATAGCAACAGAAAAATTAAATTACTGACTAAAATTTTTAGTACTGAAAGTGTTTCTGCTAAGCTAAAAATAACGTGTTTTGCCATTTACGATAGTTTAGTAAAAAAGGAGATGAAAGCCCACTTTTAGTTTAGAAATATTAGGCTTAACAATTTTTATGCCAGTGTGCTATAAATTTTTCTATATATCCGCTTAAAAATTTTAAGAAAATAATTAATTTCTGGTAAACTTTTCATAAAAAATGCACAAAATATCTTAACAATTAACTCTCATATATAGTTAAATTGATTAAAAATACTCTATCTTCTGAAAAATTAATTGATTATATTGTTAAAAAAAACAGTGGAAAACCTATTTTTGATTTAAAATATTATTTTTCTCAGTAAGCTTAAGTTTAAAAATACGCAGGATCATTAAAAAATGAAATGCCAAAATATTTTTCTAATGAAAGACAAATACTCTTAAATTCCAAAACAAGTCTAGAGATAAATTTAAGAACAAAATTAGTTTAAATTAGGGTTTCCTAATTACATAGCAACTGGATTTGTCAAGAAATATGGGATAATTAGTCTTTTAACTTAAAAAAATTAAATGATGAGGTGTTATCAGAGCGAATACACAAATAAATAGGCAAAATTTCCGATGAGATATTTTCAATGCTTTGATTAAAAAAATTCCTTGAAAAGTTTAATGAAATAAGGTGTAATGCGAAGCTAGATTTGTTGACTTGTCGCCGTGAACTGGATTTAATACGCTTTCAACCAAATCGCTATTTTTCTATTATTACATAATTTAATTAATCATCGGATGTAAATACTTCTCAGAAGTAGTTCACACAGAGTAGTGATTGGAAAAAAATACATAATTAGATAATACCGTCATCATGTCAAGAACCGATGAAATGGAAGAAAGATAATAAAATATTTATTTTATTAATTAAAGGGCAGTAATCGCTGTAAATAAAAAAAATCACAAAGGGCTAAAAATTAATATTTTAATTTTGATAAATTATCCTGATATAATGAAGTAATGGTTTTTAATTTGAATAAATATATATACATATATATTGTATTGATTACCAAATTTATGCGTTTTATTTAAACTTTGGGATTGTTACAATTAATAACTTTTAAATTTACAATTATTATACATAAGTAAAATTTATTTATAAAAATGATAATATTTTAATTTTATTAAAATTTGATTTCTTTTCTTTAATTTTGGTCCAATATAATTAATTTCGTCGTTTTTCCAACTCTTACCATTAGTTCACACTCTCCCTGTATATATCTTGTTAAAAAATTTCAATCATTCATAAATTAGTTTTTATTCATCCACTCAAGTTCAAATACATTTTTTAAAACTTGTAATAGATGACACAATAATTTTTTTTCAGATATTAATTCAATAATTAAATTTAATTAATTTTTTAATATTTTATATAGAGATTTAGAAGTTTGTAAGGAATGTTGAACTCAACAGGCAGTAGCTCAATCATTAAAATGCAAAGATTTCATAATTTTTCACGTGAAGATGAAGAATGCGAGTTCAATTCTTGCAAAAAATCAATAGTTTTTGATACATTATTTAGATTAATTGTAATCATTTAATAAAAAGTAACTAAAATAAAAATCTCTTCTGTTGACCTAAGTAGTAATTAATTTTTAATTTTTTTCTGTACATTACTTGCTTTAAAAAGTTTTTTTTTTAATTTTCAAGCACTCGTCTTGGGTAAAGAATATTTCTGAATAATAGAGGTACGAATATTATACGTTTTTGTTCAGCTTAAAGGGCAAAGATTGTTACATATTTTACGTCTGAGTAAGAGGATGCACTTCTGGATATTTTCTGATAGTCGTGGTGAAAAATTTTTTGAAGAAGGTTTGGATGTATTTAATTCTGTAAAGTATCCCTATCTTGTAACTGCATTGAAGACTTTTTTCCTACTTTCTGATAAATTATCGGCTTTCTGTGCTATGCCTATGGGGGCCAATTAAGAGAGAAATTTTAATACAGAGTAAAAAATGTCTCACCAAAACTCCTCATATTTAAATATCCCTATTAGAACGAAGAAAGTTGATGTTATGCAGTCAAATGAGCTGATATAAGACAGAAAATACAAGATAAAAGGAGGAGAAAGTGACGAGGGTTAAGTGATAGAAGCTACTAAGAAGTAAAATCGCCTCCCAGCTGTCCTACCTTTCTGGGGAAAGGACGGGTCATCCCCCGTGGGGCGAACATCCATTGAGATCCCTTGGACGGGTATTGTAGCTAAATAATACTTGGTTCGTGGAAGTGAAAGCAAACCATTCAGTTAAGTCTTTCAGAACGATCGTCTCGTGCTTTGACCCCATCCAGGTGTTATCTATTGGGTCGAGAGAATAGGGACCCGTTTCTTCAAGTTGGGCAATCCACTGGCCTGAAGGGCGAAATAAGTTATTCAAGCCCCTTTTACCAGCAGTGTCAAGCTTTCTTTCTGGGAATGGTCTTGACCGATATTTTAGCAAAAGGGTATTCCATGCGGGTTCCGGATAATGCTCTATGAATGGAGATGATAAGGCCTAATTTTATTTTATTCCTAGTTACTGAAGATGATAAGATAAAAACTGATGTCCATCCTTTGGAGAAAATGACCAATCAAAAGAAAAACAATCATTTGCCATGAATCTTTGCTATTTCTCAGGTCCCTGATAATTACCAGGTAGCTTGTCATCTCAGAATCTATGATATTAACCAACAGCAATGGGAAAATGTTCATTTTTATATTATTCCTATCTCTCAGTTAATTATCATGTCCTACCTTGTTTTATGAGAAACTCAACAGTCAATTAAATGTTCATTCCTCAGAACTTTACTTTTAAGTTTCGAAAACTTTTGTGTGAATTTTGACAGATAAGGTATTATTTTTATCATGTGAGAACATGATGTTGCTTTGGTTAGAAGGTTTCGATGTCTCCGAAATTTACGGGCAAAAAATATTTTTTACCTGCTTTTACTAGTATTGTATTACTATTATTATTATTATTAATTCTTCTTTGAAAGCAGATGCGTTTTAAAGAGGTTGAGCTGTTTTTTCAAGTATTGCTTTATTACTATGTATACCGTTTTGGCAGAAGATGCATTTTTAAAACGTTGACGAAGAAGATGACATCATACCTGTTATTTCATCGGAAAATCGTTCGAGCTCCAAAACTTTGTATGACAGCTAGAATAACTGAAAATGGTAGTAAAAAAGAAATTATCATTATATGTATAAATATATACCTATACATAGAGAGAGCAATATACACTATTAGAGAAGTCTCATGTTTGTTTCAAACCAGTTTAAATTGGTAAATGACTTAAAATAATGAAGATAAATAATGATTTAAAAAATAATAATGTTCCGACATCATGACAATTTGAAATTTACGATAGAAGATTTCATTTTCTTTCTTTTTTCATCCTGCGATTGAAAAATTCTTAAATTTCTTTCTTAAGTGATTATAACTGTATAATATAGAATACTTTATTTTGATTTACATGCAAATGCTACGAGTGCAAGATTTTAGGTTTTGCCTATTGTAATAATAAATATTAATATTATAAATTCTCAAATCTTAGTACGTCATATTATAAACTAGTATTACAAAGCAAACGTATTGAACGTATGATTTAGGATTTCACCCATTTAAATACTTAGATTTTCAAGACATATTTTTTTCATGCTGCAAAAGACTATGCCGATGAATGATACTGTTACACCAAACAAACGAAGTATGAAATGAAAAGCCTTTTACTAAAACTTTGGTGCTTAGCAGATTCTTCGAAGCAATGTTTGTATATCATAATATTCTTTTCAAATATGCATAAGATGTCCATAAATTCATGGATCAAATTTTTAAATTATTTAAAATACATATAAACAAACATTTTTTTGTAAAACTATACAAGTTCTTACGTTAAATTGTTATGCATTAGTTAAAAGAAAATTTCAGGTGGAAAAACCGAGAAAAGACAAGAAGAAAAAACGTCTTTATTTACGTAATATTTTAAACAATATACCAGTTTAATGATTTATCTTAAATTATGAATTTTCGGGAAGAAAAATATCGAATATTTATGACAATTTTTTTTTAGTTAGCATTATAAAATCGTCTGCAAAGCAATTTTATTTAGATGGTAATACGAGCTTCAAACGACTTTTATCTTTTGGATAATGCTTTTATGCACTTGAACGATTTATTTCTTTGACTGTTTCCTTGAAGCATATATTTTCAATTACTAAGTTTCATTAAACAAAGTATATAATTATGTAAAAAATTGCTTAGCTTCTATGAAAATTGATACTAAAAATATCTAAAGAATTAAATTTCTATATGCATTCGTCAATGTAAAAGTATCAGTTAGTAAAGTTCTTCTTTAAAATTAATATTTGAGCTCATATACATTCTCGATACTGCCAAAAATTTGCTGAAATATACGTATTTTAATATTTATAAAACTTGATACCAGATTCTGATGGTAGCATTTGTTACTTTAAAATTTTGATGGAAACATTCAGTACATCATATTTATAGAAACAAGGACTTTAAGATAGCCCAAAAAATAATTAATACAAACAAAAATAAAAGACATTTTTATGCTTGTAATGTGTAACAGATTTCCAAAAAAAAGACATATCTTTAAGCTACGGACGTTTTGAAATATTGATGCTTTTTGCTGTGTGTAATCGCAATGCAGATGTATTAGAAAAAGAATACAAAAATTGCTTTCCACTTTTCCAGTGTCTTTCTAAAAAATACAATAACAGAGTGGTTTAGCAATTGTAAATAACAAGATTCTTACTTCTCAAGGAAGGATGTGATATTATATAAATAATGCAAAAAGTGACATTTTGACTGATAAATTTTTCAAATTATTCTCCAGTTAATTATGCTAATATATAAATAATTAATTCATAATTCACTTTTCTGAAAACGATAGTGCCAAGAATACTACAAAGAAATTACTGGCATGCATCTTTATGCATAGTTTTAATCAGATCAACATCAATATTTATGGATTTACTGTCGGACTCCACTTAAAATGGAATATTGACTTAATTAATATTGAGTATCAATCATTGATCATCAACACTTAGGAAATGGGAAAAAAATCCATTCAAAAGGTTTATCAATAGAAAGAATTTTTTTTTAAAAAACATGTGTTATGGTATTTTTAGAAAATTTTTGGTTCGTCCTATGTTGCACAACAGTATGCTGAATGGGATAAATATATTCAGTAACCTTGAATTTAATCAAATTTTTAGGCTTTGACAGTAACTTTGCAGATACAGTATAAAATTACTGTACGATTGGTCAGTTATCAGATATTGATTTTGTACATGTTGAAATTCTTATATAACATTGTTTGCAGCTGAACGGTTTTTATTTTTGGGGCTGCTTATTTTCGTCTGTGAAAGAGATCTGTTGAAACACATTAAATTTTTGCTGGCAAATACAGGAAGTTTGTACTGATATCACAAGTGATGAAATAAATGACATGTTTGAAAGTATTGTTAAAGGAAATTAACTTTGTATATGAACTACGTATATATATGTATGAAATTAACTAAAAAAAGAAGGAAAGTTATTTCATAAAGACATTATTTTTAAAAAATGTTTCAGATACTTCTTGACATTTTAAAACCGAGATACGTATACTTCTAACAGAATTCGACTTTTACTTCAATTACAGGCTCAAAACATTTATCCTGTAAGTTAGACAAGAGCCATAAAATATGTAGGATTTCTGATGTTTATCACAAAAGTTTGTAAACATGTTTACTTACTTTATTCGCTTGGGTGGTTTTAGAAAAGCAAATCTTTTTTTTATAATCACTTTCGCTGCAAAACAAATTAAGTGAAAACGGTGTTAAAACTCAAGCGAGTCAAATATCTTTCATGCAAACAAATTAATAAAGTAACAGTGAATTTATCTGATTTGTGAATTTGAGAACAGGAAAATACTGGACGGAAAGGCTATGAAGTTCAGTTTTTAAATTTCATATGTATTATTTTAATAATATAAATTAAATAAAAATACTTTTTACCGTCAACTTTTAACTGATTATTTCATCAATTTATTATTTCTTTAATACTTGACTTAGCAACTGTTCAGTTTGCAAGGAAAATATAAGAAACACAGCTGGAGAAAATTACCCGCAGAAAGATCCTTCATAATTTAACAAATCATATTTTAAGACCTTCTGAAAATATATTTTTGCACTGATCAGTTGATTTTGTATTAAAATTTTTTTTGTTATCCCTTTGTTTTGGGACTTTTTTTCAACTATGTGTAAAACGTGCATAAATGATACATAAATAAACAGTATATAAACAATAAACTCATAGGAGAATATTGTCGAAGAATTATTTTTACCGTTTATTTATTATTATTTTTATTTTTAATATACATTGAAAAGAAGCAATTTAAATAAAGAGCAAGCAGTAAGGATCTATATCTTTTTTATCTTCAAAACAATGTAAATAACGTTTAATTTAATGCTATATAAAATAGGGAAAAATAGTTTTAAAAAATTGTACCATTGACCCAATTAAATAATTAGAATATTAAAATTATATAATAGGCCAAAAAATCAAAGTGATATTAAAAAAAGACCATAAATTTGCTCAAAATCAATTAAAGCAAAAAAAAATAACAATGTTTTTAATAAATCCTTTCTCACCTTCACTCTATTTTGAGCCGAGTATAATACTTTATATGTTGTTTCAATTCGACATCTTTTTTTCCTTCTTTCTTTCTTCTTCTTTAGTCTTTTTGTTTCTTCACATACAATGAAAAATTTCATATCTCTAGATCTTATTACTTTTTGGAAACCAAACTTTGAAGCGATAAACGGACCATAAATCGAATGCCCGTTTATTGCATCTTTCTTCTTAATTCTACCTAAGAATTATGAGGAAAATTAATGATGATAATGATCATCGAGTTCAAAATAATTATTTCGTTGATTTCCAAATTTTTTGTTCTTGATTTAGTCTATAGAAATAAGTAAGCTTTAAAAAAGAAAATTTGCTCAAGCCTTATCTTCAAAATACTTTAATAAAATTTTATGGTATATTGTATTCCAGAAAATTTCTTCTCTGAGGGTTTGCTAACATTTTATTAATAAAATAGATTATTTGTTAATATATCACTACTATTTGCATTTATTTCTTAATCATTTTAAGGGTTATTAAATCTAACACTTTTTTTACCTAAACCCAAATACTTATTTTTTAGTTGTTACCATGTAACGCTCCTTTTTAAAAATTGTTTAGACCATCGCATTCGCAATGCTGCAAAATAATTTGATAATTATCCAATCATTTAAAAGAATTGAAGTTAATACTAGTTTAATCAATCCGGATTCGCATTTTACCTCTGTATAATGATTGAAGGAATGGTACTGTTATAAATTTTGTGTAAGTTAGATGTAAATATTATAAATATTTATGAATTTTTGGACAAATGTAGTAAATATTTATAAATAGTTTAGTTGTATAAAATTAATTGAAATGGAATCGAAGGTCAGCGAGAAAAGACCGATCTAAGAGGATTTACTACCGAAGATCACCATACTTGACTCATTTAGCGACGTAGGTATATTGTCGACTTAATGAGGTCACCTGCGATGTTTACTACACACTAAAATTAGAAGTTGAGAAATAAAGATTTGTTCTCAGAGAATGGAGAAAGTTCCACACTTGTCCAAAATAAGCGCGCGGATTCCGGACGAGTTAAGTTTAAGACGATCGGAGTTATTTTTTTTTTCAATTCAGGAGAATTTCGACTGTTTTTATTTGAATGCATGACATTGTCTATTGAATTATTAGTATTAATTTTATTATATTTGTAAAAAAGATCACGGAATTATTCTAGAATTATTTTGAGATGTTTTTTTTTAAAAAAAAAAACAAATTAAATTATAGTAGAAATATCCATCGCCGTAATGTTTCCAAGTATTAAAAAGTTAGTCTTGACAGAGCTTTAAAATTATTAGTGCTAATGGGAATGATTGTATACGTAATCGTATCGCCTACTCTCATCATAAACTTACTCACTAGTAAGCTCATCGCTTACTCTCATCGTTACTTACTTTTTCTTATCTGTAATTACTAATTGCATATTCGTTAAGAATATTCAAAATGAATGCTAAGATTAATCGTAATGAATGTTTTATAAATCATAATGAAAGTACATAAGTCTGTTTCATTTATTTCAATAATTTTAAACTCTATAAATAATCTGAATCCCGAAAGTTGATAATTTCCATTTCTTTAAAAGCAATACCTAAAATGATATATATTTTTTTCATTTACCGAATAATTATGATTCATGAATTTTTTTTAATAAAAATTCTGTTGTCATTCATAGTTAGTAAGGACGTAAGATAAAGTAAATAAATAAATGTAACCACTTATTATGACGTATTTATCTTATCTATAAAGTTCTTACTTAGTTTACAAGGGAGATAAAAATTGCTTTACTAAATTTTTATGAAATGTGTTAGTAGCAACAGTGGAAAATTATGCGATACGGATGAAAACACAACACTATAACGTTCGCTTGTAAGATTAAATAAACATTATTCTTTTTTTAATCGCGTAAAGATTATTATTACCATTTCTAATCTCTATCTCCCTCAGCAACATTATACATTAACATTAAAAACAACCTAACAATTAAATACGAGAGTACGATCCAGAATCTGTGGCAAATTTCAAAATGAATGATTAGGATTAGAAAATTCTAGATTGGTAACACTTTCAAAATACCATTTCATTGATAACATTATCTAATTACCATTCATTATCAAAGTATCATTTCATTGGTAGCATTATCCAAATACCATCTCAATGATAACATAATCAAAGTACTATTTCATTGGTAGCATTATCCAAACACCATCTCAGTGATAGCATTATGAAAGTATTATTTCATCTATAATTTTATCCAAGCACCATTTCTTTTAATATTATCCGAACACCACCTCATTGTAACCTTATCCAAATACCATTTCATTAGTAACGAGGATTCGGTTGAAATTTTGTCCAAGATTAATTCACTTTGAGTGTAGGTGTATTTAATCCTTTTTCGTTAATTTTACCGAGAGAAAATTATAACTTCCTCTATAATATATAATATAATTTTTCTGAAAATGTAATTAGCAAAATCTATAAACTTAATCTCAACAATATCAAAAATACAAAAAGGGATGAATTTGGCATTGTCTATGCAACTCTCGATACGAACATAGCGCAAAATGTATTATATTCAATGTTTTGTATAGTAATTATGGAGACAATTTAATGCATAGTATTTTGGAAATCACCAGGTAAGTTATACAGGGCCCAAGTTAGCCTAGTTTGGGCCCTGGGCAAAAACATTTTTGGGCCCCTCTGCTTTTTTACTTTAGTAATGAAGACATTCATCAAAGAAGGAAACGTAAAATAAAATTTCTATTTGATTTGGGGGGGCCCTATTTATGTGGGGCCCGGGGCAACTGCCCCGTATGTCCCTACCTTAATCAGGCCCTGAAGCTAGAGAGACCAGATGGTACAAGATGATATGTACTTAATTCCAACTGTCTTAAGATTTCTGAATACTATATGTTTCTTTATGTATGAAAATGCAGCATCCTTAGTAACATACAAATATTGTACAATATTGATCAATATTTGTAGTATTGTTTAATATTGTGGAATATTGTTTAATATTATATATTATCGCCCAATATTGTACAATATTGTGCCACAGGATGTGGTACGTGGAATTTAGTTTGAGTTGAAACAGTTGTCAAAATGATTCATTGTTACTGTTATAGAAATTTAATTAAAAGGCTTTAGAAGCCATTTTATATGAACCATTAAATTAAACAGCAGTATATATATAAAAGGAGTACACTATTTTATATATGCATGGGATTCCAAAAATTCATAACGTTACAGTCCACTTCTTAAAGACTAAATTTAAAATCACCAATTCAACTTCGTAGCATTAAATTTCTGTAGAAACACATCAAACATTCTCTCCAAAAGAAGTTCCATGTACAAAAAAGAAACTCGTGAAAGAATAAAACATTTTTATTAAATTAATATATTATTACTTTACAAAAATATTTTTAATGTGACTTTATTGAATGATTTAAAGTTCAGGTCAAGTTTTTGAAAATAGTGGGAAGATGCTGAGCATTCAAAATCTAATCCCGATCCGCAATTTGGGAATCTGATCTTTGCTATATGGTAGAAGTGACACAAATAATCGCTTCAGCTAAACAACATTTGGAATTATACATTTGTAGTGTAAAAAAGTGTTATCAGCTGATAAAGCCAACTGTTTGGCGCCAGTCATAAACGTAACTCAGATAAAGATGTGCACTTGGTTTATGTCGAAAAAAATTATTTTCACTCTGTGGGCGTTCATTTCGAGCTGTAACTAAACAAGAATTTTAGCATTAATCCTTCAGAATGCTTAAATTTAACTGATTGTAAACTGATAGGATAAAATCCTTAGCCTTTTTTTAGTTTAGTAATGTCTGGCCATTATATAACCTAAAAAAAATTAAGGTAAAATTAAGTGTCATCCATTTTATATTTGTTACTCTTAGAATAAAATTTAAGTTTTATGCTGAATAATGAGAAACTTGCTAGGTGACAGCGAAAAATAGCCAAAAAATGTAGAATTCCTCCAAATTTCTTTAAATGATTGTAAAGCGAAAAATCGCCAAATAATGTAAACTTCCGCCAAATTTGTTTCAATGATTCTAAAGCAAGAAATCGCCAAA
>JAOUZG010051355.1:4649086-4662490 GCA_026289955.1 Argiope argentata
CTTCCGCCAAATTTGTTTCAATGATTCTAAAGCAAGAAATCGCCAAAAAATATAAAATTCCACCAAATTGCTAAGAGCATTTTTCGCTGCCACCTGACTAATGGAAAAGTACCTGTTGCGGTAATATCACTTGAAATGAAATTTCTATGATAACTTATTATAAATTTAATTAAAAACACTGCTTTTTGCCATTATATTTTTGAAATAAATTAAGCATATTTTTGCTATTTCTGTTTTTAAATTTATATCTCAAATATGATCGTACGAACGTAAGAATTTTATTCAAGATATTTTATAAACCATTATTTTATCTATGTAATTTAGCTATTTTGTTATATTTAAAACAAAACTGTAGTTTTTCCAAAAAAAAGTTTTAAATGCCATTATAGTCTAAATACTATAATGCTTAAATTTAAAAGCTTAATTAAATTATTTTAGTGAAAATTTAGATGATTCCAATCTTAGTTATGTTGTTATTTTTAAAATAAAATGTAGCCATTCCAAAAAAAAGTATGAAATGCCATTTTAGTCTAAATAGCATTATGTTTAAATTTAAAAGTTTAATTAACCGATTTTTATGAAAGTTTAAATTATTTAAATCTACGCTTACTTTGCGAGTATTGATAGAAAGAAAATGTTCAATTAGCGTCTAGACTTAGCATAATTTCTAAAAGAGTAATGAACAAAAATGGAAAAACAATAGATAAGAAATTGTTGAGTCTGCCTTTTAAAAGATTTACGAGATTTATTGAAACAAGCAATCAAACTGAGACATTGAAAGTATAGTAATTTTACTTAAACAGATCAATTTTTAAAAAAAGATCCAAATAAAATCTGTCATGCACATTTCAATATATAATGTCAGAACGCAATTTCTTAAACTGCCAAACACCACGTGCTTGTGCAAGTTAAATGATATTTTTATTCATTTTAATTGTTTCATTGAATGAGTCACTTTAGTATCGCAAACGATCCAAACAACTTTGTCTCTCATTCCTTATTTATTTCATTTCATATAATCACGTGCTCAAAATGACATTTTTTAAGGTTTTCTTTGCTGTAGTTATTAACTTATTTTTTTTTAATCAGAGCTTTTGTAAATGCAATGACAAAGTTATTAAAAGCTGATTGTTTGAGATGCTTGTACAGATTCTCAAAGGAAGGAAAACCTCAATGATTGCCCCTAATTTTAAAAGACTGATATAGAAAATAGGACTTCAGGTGATTAATACCTGCTAAGCAAATGTATACTTCTTCATTCTTTAAGAGTTTTCGGAAAACATTCTTGTCTCCCGAATCTATTTGGGTGTGCATGTCTAACGAACAAAGCACGTCCTATGAGTATTCAATTAATCACAATTAATTAAGGAATTGAGGTGTAATATCAGAGTGATATCCAGACATCTTTGGAGCGCCGTAGTTTCTTAGATTGAACAATTGGGGCCTTTTAGTATTTAAAATGTTAAAATTACCATCTCTTCAGCAGTTACACCTTGACCATCAGTGTGAATATCTCTGAATCGAAAATTTTTTTATCGTCTTATTTAGAAATATGAAAGGGAAAGAAGAAACAAACAAACAAATTATTAATATCATCCATTATAAATCTTTAAAATCATTCGGGAAATACCTACTGCCTTGTATTAAATATCAAAAAAAAAAAAATCCTCTGCAGTTGAAATCAGTATCTTTTTACCCTTTACGAATACCCTTTTGTTTGATTTTTTCAAGCGCGATAATCATTGACAGAGCTGCCAGATACGGCGATAAACCCATTAACCAATAGATATTCGAATTCGAGGTCATCATTTCCTCCTTTCTTTTTTTCTGAGCGGCGACCAGGCTGTTTATCTTCAAGGACGGTTACGTGTTTCTATTCAACTGGTGCAATGTTGTTATACTGAATCTAATAGATAATGTTACTCGTATCAAATTGAGAAAAATTATTTTATATCTGATTTAAAACTTAAAAACAAGGAATATAAAAAACAATTTTAAAAATCAATTCCTGCTTAGGTTATCAGGGGAAAAATTTATTAAATTTTTCATAAAAGAGATTACAATTGTGTTTTTTTCGTGTGTCGCCTTATTAGAGAGGAAGGAAGGGTGCGATAACTTCTAAGGGCATGGACCTCTGAGCACCGAGGAGAAAAGTTTGACTTCTAGCTCACAAACGTCACAAAGCCTTTTTATGGGACAGGCTTCAATCATGAATTTCATTTATTCACAGACCGTTATTTAGATCTGAAACACAGAGCGATCACCTCTTATCCAGTACCCTCCCGGATATTACAATCCACGTGAAAGATTTTGTGACAACGACGGATTTAACAACCAACACACAGAGAAAGAGATAAAGAATCTTTGGCTGGCGAGTTCGAACTCGCAGCCGAAGGGATGCGAATCCATCGACCTAACAACCAGAATATCCCGGCCTAACAAGTGCAAATACTATAAACATTTGCAAAGAAATTATTCTAGCGTTGAATTTTTAAATCCAGTGCAGGCAAAGCAAAATGTGTGAATTTTTTACACCAGTTGGGGTAACGCAATTCAGATGATAAATTTCTAATTTTCTTTATTCTGTATTATTTTAATTCGAAGTACTTTAAAATAAATCTGAAAAATTGATTACAAAACAATGTTTAATTTTAAATGCACCAAACATTACGAAAATAAACAATATCGTTTAAAATAATCGACCGAAAACATATTAAACCTAATCTCATTTATGTGTGAACGCGTTACTTATTTGGCGGCGAGGAAATGAAGATTTTTGGCGAGAAAGTTTGTTTTTAATTAATTAATAAAAAATTAAAGAATTAATATTTGAAAAAAATGCATTAACATTAAATGTCACCATAAGTTTAAAAAAATTTACTTGATTAGAGTAATAAAGAGTATTTTATTAATGATTGAAAATTTTAACCAGATATATAAATATATATAGGGAGAGTGTGCATTAATAGTAGGAATTGAATAATACATAAACTGACTTCATGATGATTTTTTTTAAAAAAAATAACACACTTTTATTTGTTCACGTTTTAAAAAGCATGACTTTCATAAAACACCATAAGGATTCCCATTTTCATCATTAAACGACTACACTATAAAGTGAACAGTTACTTTTTTTATCACGGTAATAATCTTGCTTTCAGCCATCCAATTACTTTCAATGTAGTCGGCCACACGTGCAAATGAAATACAGTACTGGGTACAGACTTCTGATAAAGCCATTGTTCTCTTTTATTCACGTGTTTCAAACCGATTTCGGCCTTGACGTACTTCCTTGTCAAGTTAATGTCGCATTTTTATGTTGTAAAAATACACAATTATTTCCGAATTACCACAATTACAAAGTTTCAGAATTTTTCAAATGACATTTCAATATCTGCCTAAGAATTTGGTTTAAAAAATATAATCTGCATGTTTATGTGAAATTATCGTAAATTTTCACGAAGAGAATTTCCGATAAAGGAGGACTTCACATCTCTATAATCTCGTGGAGATATTAAAAATCAGCAAATGGAGTGTTACAAATCTTAAGAGTATTATAGCAAAAATATGAAAAGTGGTTATTCAGTATTTTCGCCATTCTAAAGGGTGTCGCAAAATTAAAGCAAGATTTCAATTTGTCATTATTTGAGCTGTAAAATTTTGACAACCTTATTAAAAGACCATTTATAGCTGATAGTTTAGGACCAGTTAAAATAGAGTGTTACATGATAAAACAATGTGTTAACACAAGATTTGAATAGAATAAAAATCTTTTTCTTTTGTTATATTTTAGGTCATTATAAAGTTCACCGAATAGAGTTATGTGTCGAATAACACGTAGGGAAAATGGTCTCCGAAGCTTTGCTGACATATAAGCGCTGTGACGTCTTCAGGTAAGCGACAAGTAGGAATATAGCAAACTAAGTTCCCGCGGGAAAGCAACCACAGATAGCGGAGGAATTTGTAAAATGCGAAGAATGCAGACACCTGGCATTCAAATTTAAGTACCGCGCTCAAGCTAATGTGTCTGGGTGATTTGTGAGGTCTTCACTGAACTGGACATGTGTTGGAACAAACAACGAGGGAAAGAAGCAGATGCGTCCCTGTCAATAGATAAAAGACGCCCGCTCTTCAAGCAGGCGAAATGGGGACCAACGGCAGATGGCGTTCCATTCTTCTTGAGAAAAGGGGCAGTAGACAAGACGGAGTCAACACGTCTCTTTGTTAGTCACTGTTTTCCCCTCTCTTCTGATTGGAAGGATAGCTTAGGTCAGATGATCCAATGAAAGTTTAGAATTATCCTGATTGGTCATTTGCCACCGAAGGCCGGTCTATGAGACCCAAATAAAAAGGGGGAGCCGACTGAGGAAGCGAAGGTTAGTGATTGAAGCTAGAATTGTGCTTGGAATTCTGTGTAAAATTCTCAGGAGAGAATTTAGAGCGTACGTAGGCAGCCACGCCCTGTAGCTGAGCCCACGTGTAGTTCATCGGCACTTATGAACCATTCAGCGTCTTGACTAAAGTGTGAAAGCTCATCCGAGCTTTGGGTAGATCTCCAATTAGTTGAACAGCTGTCTTCTGAGTTGCTCTTCTAGCCAGTTCATCACCTTACCTGCCAAGAAATCCCAGCAGCTTAATTGACGAGCAGAGAACCCCGACCTACGGCTCAATCTTGCGGGAATTTCCAGAACTCCATCAAATCTCTTCACCTCCGAGAGACTCTTTACTTATCTGAAGCACCAACACCTTTCCCTCGTGGAACTCTGAACTGAATCACTTATGTGCTTGTAAAATAATTGATCAAGAAGGTGTACCTGTGTGTAATATATATGTATTATAGTTGGAAATAAATAGATTTTAATTTCTCCAAGACCTGAGTTTATCTTCGACCTGACTCACGAGTAGCCCCTGCTAAAACGTTACAGCGATCTTATTCGAAATTTCCTATGGCCATTTTGCATAAATGCGTCTAAATATCGTTGATGCAGCGTTAAATTTCCTCCGTCAATGCACACGTTTTTTTTAGGCATAGAACTTTGGTATCCCCATGAAAAGAAATCCATTGGTTTTAAATCACACGATTTAAGGACCTATTCTCAAATTTTTGAAGTATAGCTGCCAGAATTTCATTATTTTTGAAATATTTTTTCAACAACGAAAGCACGTTCCTCTGTTGTGTAACACTTCAATTTTACTAACCCTAAATTATCAGTTATAAAATGATTTTTAATAGAAATACCAACACTTTACAGTACGAATAGTAACAACTTCAAATCTTGAGTTACATTTAAATAGTTCTTAAAATAATAAAAGATTGATGGGCTTTAAAAATAACGCAAAACATTTAATAATATCGCTCAATGTTAAAACATTTTCTTAAAAATGTATTTATGGTAATTCAAAATCTAATCAAGATTTTTTATAACACCCAAGGATTATTCAGGGTCAAACGACTAACTGTTAATCTGAGAGATCTGATAATGCTTCATTGATTGGTTTATCTTTTACGATATTCATCTTTACCAGCAAAAATTTAGCTCTTTCCTGTTACTAAGAGGAATTTCCTTACACGATGGGAAAATTATTAATGGCAACCAAATCTTGTTAATTCCGATCTGTTTACCTGAAAGTATCTTCATTTCTAATTACATTCTTCATTAGTTCATTACCCGATATTTTACATATAACAACCGGCCATTCTTAGCTTCGTTGGACATCATTTCAAGGTCATCTTTTGAACCAGGAAAGACTGATAGATAGAAATAGATTTACAATATTTCCTTGCTATTATCTCGAAGAAAAGCGTAAAAACGCCGAACTGTTAAGAGTGAAATCCGCTTCTTCTGTTTGCACTGCCGACATACCTTTCGTTATTTGAACATCAGACACTGTCTGTAAAAAGAATCAGTTTCCTGATCAACATAAATTTTTCTCTAGTTAACATGTGTTAAAGTGATGTATGAATCAAATAAATAATTTCAGTACTCAAAAACTGGCAAGAGCAGGCTTAGACCATTCTATTCATTCTGTATAGCATTTCTTTACTTTCCCATTAATATTTTTCATACATGCGATTAAAAAATAAATGAAAACAATCATTTTAAAAATGGTTACACTTCATAAAATTAGCACGATTGATTAATTCCGAAGTTAATTCAGCTGACTAGGTTTTAAAAGTTTTATTGAATGTATGTCGAATATTGAAACCTACACAATTTGAAAAAATGCATCGAATCTTCATATCTTGATTATTAACAATTGATGAATTTTAATAGGTTTAATTTTTTACCTCTTTTTGAAAATATCTGGGAATATTTTGTTAAAAATGTTTCCCAAAATTTGGCATATGAATTTAAGAAAATAAAGAATGTAAGAATTAAGCAGGCTACCTTTTATATTGATGGTGGTATAGCACAGTTTAATAATAAGATAAGCTTCTAATGAAAAAAATAATTCTTTTTTCCTTCTATATATTTATACACAAGCTTATGTTTATGAATTTAAAGAAAGTCTTTAAAAATAACATTTCTCTAATTTCCTATCTGTAATTTTATACATGTTATTATATAATAAATAAAAACAACCATGTTTCAAAATGGTTACACTCCAAAAAGTTGTCACTTACTTCTGAAGTTATACCTTCTTTTGTGAATTTGACTAGGTTTTAAAAGTTTTACTGAAAATATGCCGAATATTGAAACCTACACAATTTTAAAAAATAAATCGAAATTTCAAATCTTGAGTAACAATTGGTGAATTTTAATTGGTTTAATTTTTTAGCTCTTTTTGAGCATATCTGGGAAGATTTTGTTAGTATGATATAGAATGGACTAATTTATTAAAAATGTTTCACAAAATTTGGCATTTGAGTTTAAGAAAATAAAGAATGTAAGAATTAAGAATGTTATCTTTTATATTGATGGTGTTTTAACACAGTTTAATAATAA
This sequence comes from Argiope argentata, assembly GCA_026289955.1. NCBI lineage: Eukaryota > Metazoa > Arthropoda > Arachnida > Araneae > Araneidae > Argiope > Argiope argentata. The sequence continues at coordinate 4,656,034 of JAOUZG010051355.1, forward strand.
GATTAGCTTCTAATGAAGAAAAATATTCTTTTGGGGGGATCTATATATTTATACACAAGCTTATGTTTATGAATTTAAAGAAAATATTTCAAAATAACATTTCTCTTAATTTCCTATCTGTATTTTTATACATGCTATTATATAATAAATAAAACCAACCATGTTTGAAAATATCGTTACACTCCAAAAAGTTGTAACTTGCTTCTGAGGTTATATATTTTTTTATGAATTTGACTAGGTTTTAAAAGTTTTACTGAAAATATACCGTGCATTGAAACCTACACAATTTGAAAAAAAAAATTCAAACTTCAAATCTTGATTATCAGCAATTGATGAATTTTAATAGGTTTATATTTTAGCTCTTGTTGAGTTTATCTGTAAATATTTTGTTTGTACCAGATGGACTAATTTATTAAAAATGCTTCACAAAATTTGGCTTGTGAATTTAAGAAAATGAAGAAAGCAAGAATTAAGACGACTATCTTTTATATTGATGGTGGTGTAACACAGTTTAATAATAATATCAGCTTCTAATGAAGAAAAATATTCTTTTTTTCCCCTATTCATTTATATGCTAGCTTATATTTATTAACTCAGGAAAATACCTTTAAAAATCTGTTTCATTTATTAATCATTCATTAATTTAATCACTTCATAAGGCCATGCAATTTTTTTATGAAGAAACGCGCAAATTTCAATACAGAATCTGGGCATGATGGACACATCCGTTCTGCGCTATGCAGTTCCGTTAGCCAGGCGCCTGCGAAAAACCACCAAAGAAATCTGGCGGAATTCTACATTATTTGGCGATTTTTCGCTCTAAAATCCTGTAAAATATATGGCAAAATTCTACATTACTTGGCGTTTATTTGCTTTAAAAACGCTATAATAAATTTTAGAAATTCTACATTATTTGGCGATTTTTCGCTGGCGCCCGGATAAAGCAAAAGTACCCCCGATTCTTAATAAAGGCTGAATAAAGACTCGATGCTCTGGAATTGACCTTGAGATTAAATTATATGAGCTCTAAATTGAACATCTATTTTACATATTCAACAGCTTATATCTTACACATTAAACTGAATTCAGATTATATATTCAAATTGAGATGGAAAACTGATGAAATTGTGATTCATAGTGTAAATTAAAGACGTTTAGTCAGAAATAAGTACAAATTTCTCTGCTGAGCAACTAAATAAATACATTATAATAAAATGATAATGCCATGCTGATCGGATCAGCCATGATCGCAACATGGAATTAAAAAAAGAAATAGAATTTGTTTGAAGGATATCTTACATATTAAACTGGATTCAGATTATATATATTTTTATATATATGCAATGAAAAATTTTATTTGCTATTTCATACTTTTATGTAAAATTTCTTATTATTCCGAGAAATTAATATTACATTTATATTTGCTTTCTAAAAAATACTTTGCTATTTAATGACCTGATATAATGAATTTCTAGATTTTTTAAAATTAAATATGATATTTTGAAGACAATTTCATACTTATTAAGATGCATCATAGATAAAGCTCATTGACAATAATATAAAGCTCATAAAATAGTTTTTTAATCAAAATTAAAATAATCTATTTTGATAAAGCATATAAAGATTGATTCATGGAGGTACAGAATTGTTACAAATTTGGCGCATTAAATGTTTGAGATTTAAACAACAAAATTTAATGCAAAGATTTTGACGTAAAAAATTGAAACTGAAAATTAGCAAATGAAATATACAATCATATAACTTATCATACTCATATAACTTATCTCGGAGTTTTCTTTGTGAAACTTTACTGTCATGTCAGAACATGATGTTTTTGGTGTCAACAAAATTAAGTAGGCGAAAAATTGAAAATTTATTATCTGAATGAGCACCTCAAAAAATCAGATTTTAATAATAAGATGTCATCCCATTTACAACAGTTCTGAATTTAAAAAAAAAGAAACAAGTCAATTACTAGAGCAAAAAAAAATGTTATTTTGAGCACATGATTGTATGAAATGAAATAAATGTGATATTTTTTAAACATAAAATGCTTTTTTTTATCGTTTGCGGTACTAAAGTGACTCATTGAATGAAGCAATTGAAATGAATAAAAATATAACTTAACTCGCACGAGCACGGGGTGCTTGGCCGTTCAAGAAATGATGTTCTGACAGGATCCATTGAAATATGCATAGCAGATTTCTTTTTAATCTTTTTTTTATTCTTATTGAAATAATTGTTTTTTACAATTTCGAAGAAGATATTTTTAACTTCCAGAACACTTTATTTTAAAGAACTAATGATGAAGCCTCAACTTCATTTCCCAATGCTTAAATTACTTGAGTAATATATGTATTTTTCCTTTCGTGTTTCTCATTTTGAAAGAAGAAAAGTAGCATTATGTGTATAACTTTACTTCTGATATTTATAGTTTTTTCAAAATTCGGGACTTTTTTCTTAAAAAATGATTATTTATTGAAGATTCAAAGCACTGACCACCACTTGCTACTAAGTGTTTTCCATATTTTTGACAATTTTCGGATATCACGTGAAGAAAAAAACTATGTATCTTTTGAGTTAATTTACACATGAATACATTTTTGGACTTCTCCATGAGAGCGAAAACTGATCACCAGGTCTATATACCATCATTCGAAAAAAAGAGTAGTCTGAAGAAGCAATGTCTGGAGATTACGACTAGTGGGGTAAGGCCCACCTTCGAATTTACCCAAATATTTCCTGACCGTTCTTGAGCCTTGTAATACTAGAGGATAAATTTTTAGTGTCTTTATTAATATTGTCGCCGTTTTTCTTTTGATGCTTGGCTTACATATATCAATGAGTTCTATACAGATCCTCTATGATGATATACTTTGGTTTCAACTGCTACTATTACAACAACAACGAACTGGTTCCTTCAAATGCAGAGTTTAAACTTCTCAAGTTTTGGAACCGCTCATGGCGTGTAATTTCACTCAGAGCAGACTCATTGTAATTGCTTGAGAACCTTCGATGCCCTTCAGCTGCAGTTTTCTTCAAATGAAAGTAGATAATCAAAATTTGACAATAATTTAATTTGAGAATTTGATTCAAAAACTAACAACTTTGACCAAGAATCCATTTACGACGCAAACACAAATTCACTAGTTCATATGGTAATATCATCACGTTGGCAGATGTCGAAGCTACTGTGTGACCATTTTGACCTGTCATTTCTACCAGCATTTGTTGTAGCAATCATCCATCGAAAATCGGTGAAAGCAATGTTGACAGTCTAATAATAATCTTCAATGTTCATGCATAAATAAGAGGAACGAATTTCATGGAAATAGGCGTAAAAAATTGGCAGATATTCACCATATAAGAAATTTATCTGGTACTTTAAGCTAGCATTTTTAAAAACTTTGCATTTCAAAATACTTTTATAAATTTAAAAATATGATTCATCATATTTTTTTTCTCCAACCCTTATTCAAAATAACAAAGGAAATTCAAACTTTTGTTGAGTGATAGAGCAGTATGATGATGTCATCATGATAAGGCATTGTTTCACTTTATCTTCTACGTATTTTTAAAAATAATTTTATGCATTTAAAAAATATATAATTTTTATCTTTTGCATATTTCCAATGTTATCATCAATCATCATTTCTAAATAAATCATATAAATTTATAAATAATTAAGTTATTAAGCAATAGAAAATGTAAACTATTAACCTTTCTAATAGTTTTTTTTACTAAACTCCAAACAAAAGTATATTGCAAATCATAAAAAGTAATTGTTTTCCAAATGCAAGAACATTAATTTTTTTAAATCGAAAGGTTCTACTGTGAATTCCAGAAATTGACTATTCTGTATTGCAAATGCGGATAAACATTAAAAATCTATTATAATTAAAAAATTATGAAATTTAATAAGAAAAAATAAGGAGAATCAGATATGTTTCATTGCAATATTTTGAATTTTAAACTAGTCTAAAAATAATTTGTAACGAAACTATGCAATTAAATTATCTAAAATAAAAATTAAATTATTTATTAAGTTTAATTTAAAGAAATAAAAGCATATATTTGAAGAAAATAAATTATTTCGTCTTCAGGCTTTCCGGTATCAGCAAAGAATGGATCAATTTCGGAAAGCCTGATTCCAATAAAATTATGAGCACATACTAATAAAAGAAAACTCAATGTCGGTTCTAAAGAGAAGTTAGTTTAGTTGAATTAATGCCTCATTTTTTAAACAACACTAGATATATACAGAGCTCTCTAAAAAGGAAGATAATGCAGTAGAATGACTTCAGTTTTTTCGCCTTTTATTCGAATTGTATCAATGGAATAAAATTATTTTTACTTCATTTTAAAATTAAAAAAAATGGCTTCTCAGGCATAAATTTCATTTTTATATGATACTTTCTCTAATTTTAATTTTCAGGGACATAAATTTTATTTTCATACTTTAATTTTTCTAATTTTAATCAATTTCAAAAAATTTAAACACAATTTATAAAAATGCATTTACCCCCTTTCAAACTTTAGCTTGTTTTAATGGTTAGTTACATCTTATTATCAACACAATTTTTGCCAACATAAAAGAAATTTTTTGGATCTTTCCACTTTTATTTCTTATCACCTTATAATAAATGAATACAATAATTTAGTTTCAATTATTGCCATTTAAATTATTGTAATTTTTTTGTACTTGTTAGTCTTAATTTTGTCTCATGTTTCAGCACTCAAATTTTTAATGTCACATTTGGTGTATCATGTTTCTTTTTTTAATGTTGTTTTTCAGTTGGAAAATAAAGAATATAATTTCTTTTGTATATATATATATATATATATATATATATATATATATATATGACTGTACTTGATGTGAAGAAATGAGTTCATGGAATAAATTAAAATATAATTTACTTAAAAGAGTTAAGTAAATTAAATGCTTCATCAATAATAAAGCAAATTAATTAATTTCTCATTTAATTGAGTATATCAATTAAAAATAAAGCTCTGAGAAGTTTTGTTGTGAGGAAAATATACCTTTGTTACTTTAGAGCGGCTATACAGAAGAAGAAGAGTAAATTAAAGATAATTTAAATTTTCACAAAAAACTGAGCCCTGAAGATTAATTTGCATTTATTTTATTTGTGAATATACTGTTTCTGCCACGCTTAGTTATTTTGAGGCATCAGAATAAAATTTAATGTAGTAATGAATTAGCAAAAAACAAACTAATTTTGTAATGTTTTTTTTATTTAATTTATTTTAATATTAAGTGACGATTTCTTTTTTGCACCTCTTTAGGAAATATTCTCATGTGAACATATTCTCTAAATCATCATTGTGCATAATATCTAAATATGTGTAATTTAATTTTGATGTGCAACATTTCTAATTTTAAACGATTTTTTTATCTTCTTGATGGAACTATCTACTTTTTTTCCTTCTTCTTCTATAAACATCCGTGAGATTTTATCTAAACATCTCTATAATAACAAAGAAGAGAGTGTGTGTGAGTACGCTTGCTTGTTTAGTGTTTTAGTTAGTTCGAGTTATTTGCCAAAGTGTCATTAAATTTGGTACATATATTCCTTTGAAAATGCCGAAAACTACCACCTCAAAGAGATTTTTTAATAGTTTTCCTTTATTAAAAATTATGGCTAATCTTGACGTTATATGGCGATAAGCTCCACAAAAATTATTGCATGAAAATAATAAAAATTTAAAAAATGATCATCTTAATAATTTAATAGTTATGCAAAATTTTATTAAATTTTACTGATTTAAATTTTTAAAAAAAATTTCAACAATCAATCAACAAACAATTTTAAAGTTACTTGAAATTCAAGCCGTTTTTATTATTTTGTCAAATATGTAGTTGTATGATTTGCTTACGTTCTTAAAAGCCAAGAAAAAACAATTGTGTTATATTTATGTATAGTTTATATAATACTTAGACGGGATGGCCAGGTGATTTAGAAGAAAGATGAATCAAACAATTTGGTTTTTAATAACGCTGTAATGTCATGTGACTTGACACCAAGAAAATGTTAATGTTCACATTAAACAAAACAGGTGTAAGGTCATATCTCATTCGTATTTAATCACATAATAGTGAGGCTTATATTTTTTATAATATTACGATAATCAAAATCTTTTATTATTTATAACTAATAAAACCGGGAGAGTGTTTTCTTGACATTCAAACACTTTCAAGATAAAAAAAAATTTTGGAACTAAAAAAATTTGCATTTCTTTATTTGAGCCAATCAACGGCCTACTCGAGTAAAAGTATCACAACTCTGTGAGTATCATTTGCCCAAATTACATTTTTTTAAAGGGGTTATCGTTTTAAGAAGATAATAGAACAAAATTTATAAAAACGGAACACTGACCAAAAATATCGATTTTGCAATTCCGTAATTTATTCACTCAATATATATATATATATATA
>JAOUZG010051355.1:4665243-4717524 GCA_026289955.1 Argiope argentata
TGATGTGTGGTCGTTGCGTTTAATTCGCACATTTCTGTGAATGACACGTACAAAAAAATATTTCAGTAATCAAAAACATAGATTTCGAGTTTTTTGATGATTCTTCGCGTTTCAAATCTCCTTGAGTTTGAAAAGCACATTTCTAAAATTATACATGTTATTTTAATAACTGGGTAATTCTTCTCGTTTCAAAAAAATTAAGGTAGATGAATCAAAATTGGTATGTGATTGATGTGTTTAATTTGTATATTTCTGTACATGAAATATACTAAGAAAAAATATTTCATTCATCAAAAAATTCGATTGTGAGTTTTTCAATGATTCTTCACTTTTTAACTTCTTTCAAATCTCTTTGGGTTTGAAAAGTACATTTCTAAAATTATGCATGTCTTTATAATAATTTGGTAAGTCAAAAATATTTTGAGGTAAAAGGATTAAATCTATTATGTAGTCGTTGCGCCTATTTTGCATATATATATTTTAAATTTTGAAAGAAATTTATTCTTAGAAAATTTGTCTGTTTGTCTAAAGGTAAGAGAACAAGATAACTTAAAACCGCAATTATAGATAAATTTGTCGTACAAATTTAGCACTTAAAGCACTACAATTTATCTATATGTATCTACATCTGCATGCACGTGAATGCATAAAATGCTGTGTCAAATATTGTTTTCAATTAGAAGTCAGAAAAAAGGTGACCAACCTAAAATGATGACACATGGATTCAGTAAAAATGCTGGATTTACATCAAAGATAAATATTTCATAATTGCCGGTCACCAATGCCATGCAAGTACCGCTTCTCTTTACTGTTTTCAGAAGTATACAATTCACATGCGTATGACTCTGAAAATAAAAATATGAGCAAATGTGACATTCGTATCCTTGTCAAAGTTCACATATTAGTATAATACGTATGACAGACGGCTCTCTGGCACAGAGGTAGCGCGTCTTTCTCGTGTTCTGGGAGTCCCGGATTCGAGTCCCGGTTCAGGCATGGTTGTTCTGTGTGCTATCTGTGAGATGTATGACTGTGCATCCCTGTAAAAAGGAACAGTGCAAGTGACTGTGATGAGTGTGTAGCTAAGTTGTACTATTGGACCTAGTTGGAGCTACTTCAAAAACAAGAGACGCTCCTTTCGGCTTAAATCTACTGCTGTATCAGCGGGGCAAGTGCCATTAGCAACAACAACAACTACATATTTATAAAATATTTAAATTCATATGATTATCATACAATATATTTAACTTTTAATTTAAATTCTTTTATTTTTGTATTTGTAAAAAATTCAGTTTTACCGGGCACCTTTATACAGGTGGCCGTCCTGCTCATTCATATTTCTATTTCCAGTGTAATTCAAAGTTAGTTTGACCTGTGAATGATTCTACATTTTTTAGATAAGGAACTCTTATCTAATGAACATAGCTAGATATGCTAGACGAAGTGACATTATAATCAATGCTTTTAGAAACTACAAGAAAAAAAAACTATGATAGATGTCATTGTATCATCTGAAAGCTAAAAAAATCCAAAAAGTCATCGTTGTTCAGTATATAAAAATCGTTTTTTTAATCTTCCATTGCTTTTGTTAATTTTTTGTCATCATAAATAATGTAGATAATTTTAAATATTATATCTGTTCTAGGATTTGTGTTTCTCTCTTCAATTGCTGCGTAAAACAATGAACTGATAAAATGATGATATGATTCAAACGCCAAGGTTTTTACTTTTTTATATATATCACTGTCAGGATTATATTTAAAAGGTGGTTTATCATACAAAGTGTTAATATACATTTATGACTTATCAGAATTTAACTAATGAAACGATTAGTTAAAGTGTTTAATCTTGTATAAACTTGTCTATGATGTAGTCAAATCAATTAAAATATGTAACCTGAATTTTCAGAATCATGAGCTGTATTTCTATACATTCTATTATCTGTTTATTACCTAACTGCGAAGTTAAGCATAAAGTAAAAATATCTTTTAAAAATTGTAATTTTTTACGATTTTTTTTTATTTAAAAACCTTTTTCTGAAAGAAAAACTTCCAATTTGCTATGTTACTTAGACCAGAGATTTTAACAAAGATAATAATTACCTTGGTTGATCAGTAAAGAACATCACCCCTTGGCGCATTTTTCAAAATCGCCAACTCCCCGCTCTCTTGTGTCTTATCTCCCAGAGGAAGATATCCTCCAACGACAACATCGGGTTGCCATATTTGGCGCTAAATATTCTTGGCGAAAAAGGGGTGATGCTCTCTCCTGTCGCACCATTATCTTAATTCGAAAGCAATAAATATGATTCCCCATGCTTCCATAAATAGCTATCGTGAAAAATGGCCCTCTGGTTGTATGGAAATACCCCCAAAACCTTTTTGAAATTTCAGCTTGTCTAGAACTCCACAACCTTGATTGTTGATAAACTGATAGTTGAAGAACTGTTCTGTAAGAGATATCAGTTTTTCCTAGTATTATGTTTTATACTTGCACTTGTAATAATTTTTCCATTTATTTATTTTATTTTTCAAATATTTTGATAACAACTATTTAATTCTATTGTTTTGTATTCCGAAGGATATACGTATAAATTCTCTCTAATTTTAATAAATTTTGAAAAGTGTTTGAAATATATTTTACAAAAAAAAATATTATTTTATTTGAAATAAATATATTTTAAATGACGACATTTAATACATTTTTCTTGTTTCTGTTATGAATACTACATAATTAATAGTAAATTTCAAATATGAAACGAAGACTCAAGCCTAAATCCTTACCAGCATGCGATGTTTTGGACTAAAGATTTGAATCGTATTTATTTTTTTATTACTGATTTATTTATTTATTACGAGAGAATAGGTTTTTTTGCTTTGTTTGGTTTTCAATTTTTGAAGTCTCAAAATGTCTAACAGCCTCAAATGCCTGAGGATTTTGAAACTGAGGATTTTAACAGAGGTTGGAAGCCAAACAAAAGCATCCAGAACAAATTGGCGATTTATGGCTATTGAGGCATAAATTTTTCTCTTTTAGGATTATTAGAAAATAACGCAGAAAGTTGTCACATTTGGCGATTTATCGCCAAAATATCATTTAAAATAGAATTTTAATTCGTAATGTAAAAGCGTTGCAACGTTGTTCCATTTTTTTAGTTTAGCGAAATTGACAACGCGGCTGTAATATTCCATGAAATAAAATAAAAAATAATTACAAGGGAGGGAGGTGATTTTTTAAGGAAACGAAGTATTTTACGGTATGTTAAATAATGAATACAGTACAAACGTGGTGTCCTAAGCTTTCTCTTGATGAAGCCCTGCAAAGAAAAAAAAGAAAAGTTACGAAACAGCAAACCGCGGCTGGAAGCCAAACAAAAGCACCGAGAAACATAACAAAGGCGTAGAGCTTTGAAACAATAAAACCTACAATAAAAAAAAGAATGATAAAAATTTTAAATTAGAAGCTGATCGAACTAAACATGAACGCAAATTATCTGCACAATGGGAACGAAGAGAGCTCAAACGTATGCAGTGTGTTGCAGATTCTCAGTCGCAATACTCATCTTCAAACACAGAATGTATCCATTTGGATTCTGAATCACAAACGACAACGTTCAATGCAAAAGGTCACCTTTAGGATTCGATATTCAAATGTCGCTTTTTAGATCTAAGTACTTCATTAAAAATTCGTTATCCTTCTACAGAGAAGTTATGGAACAAAGCTCTATCAACCTTTTACCAGAATATTTCAGATGGTCTGATTCATCGATGCATCTGTTCCGACCGATCATGATTTACGATTTACAAAAAAAATTTCTCACATGATAACTTTAAACAATTAAAGTAAAAGAAAAAAAATATTTTCATTATATTGATTTTTTTATTTATCTATATAAAGTTATTGTTTTCCAAGGAAAGTATATTATATAATCTTAATCACTCCTTTTATTTAAATATTTATAGTTATTCCATTTGGAAATACTAAATTTATCTTGTGCGGATCATAGCTAATAGGATAAAAATAAAATTTAAAAAATAAGAAAAGAAGTATGATAGTTTTTATCAACAAGTAATTTTTTTTTCTTTTGTTTCATATGGATGAAACAAAATTCCTTTAATAGAAATTTTTGAAGTTATTAATTGAAAAAGTGTAAACATAAAACTACGATAAATAACCTATAAAAATAATTTTGCATAATTTTAGATGGTTTTTTTTTTACTTTTTTGTTTGATTCGATCTATTTTACGTTTAAGCAAATGAAATTCTTTTTTATTTCATTCTTTTTTAATCGTTGCACTAAAATTTTGAGATGTTTGCAAATTGCGTGTTCTCGATGACAATGAATAATTTAATTGTCATCAAAACTTTTTGAAGTTAGTTCATAAATTTCATTCAATGTTGATGCAATGCGTGTGACATTATGTAGGAAATTGAGAAAAATTATTATAATATTTAATAGTATTTATAATAAAAAATTATGACTAAAAATTAAATATATATACATTTAAGCATTATCTTTTAATATATTATTAATAGTGTTGTTTTTCCTTAAAATTTATCCTATTTGATTTATTTCATAGTTTTTTTTAAAAAAAATTTGTTATCTTTTTTAAAACAATTTTTAAATGAAACGCTAAAAATAGAAAATAATTAAAATACTACTTTTTCGGTAAATTAATCAAGTTATGCTTTTTAAAGTTATTTTTATCAAATGTATGGCAAAGGCGAAACATAAACATTTTTAACAACACTTTTTTAAAAAAAATCGAAATTTATATTGTTTTATACGATTATTTCATTATAAATAATATCATCACGAATTTCAGGATCTTTTTAAGCATCTGTGGAACTGAAAACCAGAACGCCTGCAAATTTGTTAATTTCACAAATAATTCTCAAAACACTAACTAAATTATATTTGCATTTTATAGGTAAATTTCTGTGCTTAAAAGTTTTTAAAAAAATAAAAAAAGAAAGACTTTTATTTTTTTTTTCTTCAAATAAATACGAAATACCAAGAAGTTAATAGTGTGGTAAAGAAGTAATAACATTATTATTTTTTGATATTAATATATACTGTTGTAAAAATGCATTACCTTGAAAAAAATATTAAGAATCGAGGATATTCAAATAATATGTGAAGATAAGCCCTTTCAATCTTAAAGGTCAATACCTCAGAAGGCCGTCATAAAAAATGAAATAAAAAACAAGCAATATAAAAAAATAAGTCAATTTCTACTTAGGCCAACAAAGAAATTTTTTATTTTAGTTACTTTTTTTATTAAATAATTACTATTAATATAAATAATTTATCAAAAAAATTATTGATATTGGCAGTGATGGAATTCTCTTTCGTCACCTTCACGCAAAAATACTGAATTCTTTGCATTTTACCAATTGAACTACTGCCCATAGATTTCAATTTTCATTAAAAACTGCTAAAACTCTATTTGAAGTATTAAAAATTGGTTAAGTAAATTGGTTAAGTAAAAATTGGTTCAAATATTAAAGAATTAATATTTGAAAAAACTACGTTAACATCAAGTGTCATCTGCTACTAGTTTAAAAAATTGTATTTGAACTTGAGTGAGTGAATAAAAAATATTTTATTAACGACTGAAAATTTGAACAAGACATGTAAACATATAAAGGCTGTATGTGAACTAATAGAAGGAATTGAATTATGTCACAAAATAGGAGTTTTTAAAGCCAAAAATGGCTATTTTCCTAACGATATTTCTGAAGGTTTACATCCACAAATTTATAAAGATCTCAATAGAGGGGTGATTCCTTTCTGACCTTGAAATGGCATCGCTTCCGGTCCAATATTTTTTTTATTGAAAAGGAGGCGATTATTAAATTTCAAGGCAAGGTACTTCCGCTCTCAGCTTTTATAACAATGAGGCCCTAAAATAGGGTTTAAATATGCTTATTCAGAGTTCTCTAGTCTTTAACCCTTTTGAACATTAGCACAAGCGAGGGATCACTTCGATTCCAAATTCAGGCTCTTACTCATTATCCAATTAGATATTTGCATAAAAATAATATATAAATGCGTTTCCATGGAAATATGTTCTTATTTAAGATGCGAATGCAATTTTTAATTTTTAAAAATCAACGTATCTCCCCACCTTTTTAAATACTTTTTCTGTATTCATTTCCACTTTTCTCATTTCACTCGTATAAACTTACTTTTAATTTAAATATTTTTTTTCATATTTTAAAATATTGGAAAGAAAAGAATATCTACAATTTACATTTGAACTATTTCAGAAAAAGAAGCTTAATTAAAAGACCACACTAAAACCACACTTAACCACACTAAAAATTCATATCTTTTATCTCTCATTTTTATAAACATGCTCAAAAAATAATTTTATTACTTTTCATTCAGAGTAAAATTCAAAATTTTTTTAATACAAATTTCAAGTTAATATATTATAAAAGAATATCTTTTTTATTTAATGATTTGATGCATTTTTCGCGAACAGAAACGGATTCGATCAGATTTTCTTGGACTTCTCAGTATCTGGGTTTTGTTTCGGTTTTGTATCATTACCACTTTCCAAAGTTTTATGAATATATGACGAATCTAAGGTATCATCATTTTGTCTATAAGTAAGGAGATTTGTGAGAAGATATCTTAATTTGTACTGCTAATTCATATGTTCAAAACATTAAAAGAATCTGAAAACGCAAACTCAAGCAGGGTCAAATTTGATCCTAAACCTCATGTAAAAGAATGAGACATTATTTCACTGATTTCTGTTATTCTAATCTTCTAGCTCCCCTGTGAAAATATAGGAAGTAACAAGTATAAACCACGGTCCTGTAATTTTCTAAACAAAAGAGAAAAGGTGGGGTTAATAAGACCTTTTGCATCTGCTGATGGATTAAATGAGATACCCAGTAACTACCGTTTCATTTCATAAGTTGAATCTTAAGTAAGTTTAATTAGTAAGATTCAAGAATCATTTCAAAATGTGATTAACGTGAAATACAATTAACTACCTTTTCATTTCATAATTTGAATCTTAAGTCAGTGTATTACATAAGAATTTGTGAATCATTTCAAAATGTGATTAACGTGAAATACAATTAACTTCTGTTTCATTTCATAATTTGAATCTTAATTAAATGTAATTAGTAAGATTCAAGAATCATTTCAAAATGTGATTAATGCGAAATACGAGAAACTGCCGTTTCATTTCATAATTTGAATCTTAAATCAGTGCAATTAATAAGATTCATGAATCACTTCAAAATGCGATTAATGTGAAGTACAAGTAACTGCCGTTTCATTTCATAATTTGAATCTTAAGTAAATGTAATTAGGAAGATTCAAGAATCATTTCAAAATGTGATTAACGTGAAATACGAGTAACTGCCACATCATTTCATAATTTGAATCTTAAGTAAATGTGATAAGCAAGTTTCAAGAATCGTTCCAAAATGTTATTAATCAATATGTCTCAATAAAATTGGAGACATGAAATATCAGATTTAAATACCTAGTAATGCCACTTAATTAAATAAAATATATTACTTTTCAATATTTGTTTAATTTCCTTTGATTAAAATTTTGCGTTATTGCAAATCAGTTAAATTTAATCATCGCTCTAAAATGTGAAGTCACAGCTAATATTATCATAAGTGGGTAGAATAAAATTTTGGCTATGAATATCCTTATTCAGTATTGACACGTGTCATGTAAAATATATTATCATCTCAATTTTTATTTCATTTCCTGTAAGTAGAATTTATGTAAATGAAGATCGGTGAAATTTAAGAATCGCTCCGAAAATTGATGTCACCCGAGCATTATATCCATAGTCCTTAGCTATCGTTCAATTTAGTAATAATATTTTCTGAAATATTATCTTTTTAATATTCGTTTCATTTCAAATGATTAGAATCTTAAGGAAATACAAATCAGTGAAATCCAATCACTCTAAAATGTGATGTCACAGTTAATATTATCATAAGTCGAAAGCATAAAATGTTAGCTTTGAATATCCTTAGTCAGTATTGACAAGTGTATAAGTAGAGTATGTTATCATCTCAATTTTTATTTCATTTCTTGTAACTGGTTTTTATGCAAATGCAGATAAGTTAGTTCAAGATTCGCTCCAAAATTTGATGTCGAAAGACCAAAATATGCGTAGTCATTACTATCGTTTGTTTTAGTGAAATATATTATCTCCTACATATTCATTTCATTTCCTGTGATTAGAATCTTACGAAAATGCAAATAAGTAGGATCCAAGAATCGCTCCAAAAGGTGAAATCCTTAATATTACTAGAATTTATGTAGAAATAAATCAGTGAGATTCACGAAAATTTATACTACCTATCCCTCTACAGTCAGTAAGATAATAGAAATTTTTTTTACAGAACAACTTTTCAAGTCATTTTCATGCAAAATTTTGCATTAATTTCAGCTATAAGCATGTACGTAAATTTTCATTTTTTAAAATGCCTTTTGAGCAACATGATCAGAATGAAATGAATAATTTTAAATTTGAAGGCTATTAAGAGGTTATTAATCTTCTATAAATTTAAATGACTTTAATTGAAATAGAATCGTATTTTTTTGAAAAAAATTACATTTAGATATTTTGATATGAGAAGTTTTAATATGCAATGAATTTCATCATTTTCTTATAAAAAATAATTTTGCATGTTTAATTTTGTGGGATAAAAAAGATTTAGAAAATTAAACAATCAAAATAGTTGTTTTATAATAAGTATTATTGAAAAATGTAAGATTCTAGATTTCATTTGGGTTTTTTAAAGTTATATTTTAAACTTTTGATAACTTAATGGAAATGCATTTGCTTGGATTTATTCTTTAATTATAATTGATATGTAGCATCTACACTTCTAAATATTTTTACAGGTGCCCTGTGTTTTTATAACTATTGTCATAAATAAATTATTGTAAGGCGATGGATAGAAATCTGAAAAATTATGTTCACTAAAAAATAAAGCCATCTCCCAATTTTATAATTAATAAAATTTGTATTTTTTAAGAATTTATTATCATGTCAGAACATGATATTGTTTTGGGAATGAGGTTTTCTGGCATCAAAAAAAATCCATAGACGAAATATAAACATTTTAATTCAGTAGGTGAAAAATAAAATTGTTATTATCTGCACGAGCATCTCAAAAAAATCAGCTTTTAATAAGCTGTTGCCATTGCATTTACAAAAGCTCTGATTATAAAAAAAATGTTAATGACTACAGCCAATAAAACCTAGAAAAATGTCATTTTGTGCAAGTGATTATATGAAATGAAATTAATAGGAACTGTGATAATTTTTTAAACAATCAAAGCGAGGCAAAGTTTTGTTGAATCGTTTGCAATACCAAAGTAGCTCATTCAACGAAACAATTAAAATGAATAAAAATATAATTTAACTCGGCCGAGCACGTGGTGCATGGCCGTTAAAGAAATTATGTTCTGACATGATGCATTGAAATATGCATTGCATATTTCATTTTAATCGTTTATTTACTTTTCAATTAGGCTAATAACATCTTTTATATTAAACTGTTTGTTATCCCACCTTTGACCTCTGACTAGTCCAATTTGTCCAAGTTGGACAGATTATTATTCAAAGAAGAGTTGATAATGCAGAAGAAATAGATAATACAATATCTTCTTTGCATCTTTAAAACTGACAAAGAAAAAAAAAGCTATTCCCAAAGTTGAGAGTTTTTAAAACCGATAAGAAGTGGAAATATATTTTTAGAATCTTTTTTGAGTTCGCATTGCGGTAATTTTCCCAACTTCGTTTTCGATACGAGGGTGAGATTGGTACTTCGGAACCAGGACAGGCTTTAAACCTGTCAGAAAAAATAAGGCAATACTTTCGGGATAGATATAATCTACTTAAAGCAAATCTGACCATTATCAACAGCTTTTCTTCTGTATTAAGAAATTCCTATTTTTAAGCAACTTCTGTCTATATATTTAAAAAAATTTGAAGGTAATTTTTGAAGTATTTATTTAAGAGTAAGTCATGAAGTATTAAAAAAAATAAGTTAAAAAGCTTTTAAAAATATTTTTATACTTTAAATTTTAAAAAAGATAATTTTTAAAGCATTAATTTTAATACCTAAATAAAAGTAATTTATAAAGTATTTATTTAAATGTTTATTTAAAAGTAATTTATAAAGTACATAAAGCTAATTTTAAAAGTGTATTTTTTTTTTAAAAAAGGAATTTTTTAAAAAAGGAAATGTCCCGTATTTAAATTCCTGCATGTATTCCCTGTCAATATTGAGAAATAGTTGAATATGGTTTTAAATGTCAGTCAAAGGTTAATTTAATTTTAAGTTTGTGGTTTGAAACCGATTCGTATAGAAGAACTTTGGTGCCAAAAATTCTGAGTATGAGTGGTTTCATATTTTGCAATCATTTTCTTCTTTTAAATTTTTACAGTTTTGTGATTTCACTATTTCCTTCGTCTTGAAAACTATGATTGGTTGCAAAACCCTTCATAGTTTTGCAATTGCATTTTATTGCTGCAAAACCAAAATTGTTTACTAAATCTAAACAAATCAACAATATATATTAATAATGCAAAAACCAGAAAAGAAAAGGAAAATGTATGGTGAATCCGGCCTGAAGACTTTTTCAAAGGTTGCCCTCAAGTAAGGATTCAAACCAGAAATATTTTTTTTTTCTGTGCAGCCCTCGGGCCCCTCATGACCCGAAAATCCCAGGAAATTGAGGTTTTGGAGAATTTTGGAATTAGTATCACAGAATTGAAAACAATTTCACAGAAACAATCCTGGATTTTTTGGGCGAAAATCAGACTCTTCACAGAAAAACCTCCCTGGTTTGAATCCCTGCCTGAGGGTGGCCCTTGAAAAAGTCTTCAGGCCGAATGATGATGATGTCGAGTTCGCTTTTTACCACGGAAAGCGGGGTGCAGTAGCTTCAGATGGTATGGACCCCTGAGCACCCGAGGGCAGAAGTCTGATTTCTAGTTCATATGAGGATGAAACACACACACACCAGCTTGCACAGCCCCTTTTTACAGGGATAGCACATTCACAGATAGAACACAGAAGAACAACCATGCCCGAACCGGGACTCGAACCTGGTACTCACAGTACACGAGGAAGACACGCTACCTCTGAGCCAGAAAACCAGTTTCAGGCCGAATTCGTTACATATTTTCCGTTTCTTTTTCTTTCTTTCTTTATTATTATTATTATTTTGCTTTTTTTTGCATTAGACTTTAAATTTATTGCTAATTTGGTTACGTTCATTTGTGTTGTAGCAGCATTAGCACTCGCTAAATACAATGCATATTTTAGTGTTTTGGTTCAGGAATTATAGTTCAGGTATATTTCATATTGTTTATGAATGATTTGATAGTTACTAACAAATCTACCTATATCTACCAGCATTACTAAAGATATATATCAAAATTTGGTTTAATTTTTAATGTACTAAAATTTTAATAAAAATTTCAATATAATCACTCCGAAGTATACGGGTGCCTCCAAGGTATATCGGCGCCAAATTTAATTAGTCCAATAGTTTGATCTGTAAAACGCCAACGCATACACATGCATCCTTATTAGTTGTAATTGAGATTTATTGTCTTAGAATTGTGATTTAACCAGAAATGAAGCTACCTGGCTATTAACGCTATTAATCTCGTTCATAAGAATTTATCTCCTCCATTTAGATAAAGAGGCCATGTGGATCCTATTCACGTGCGTTTAAATTTTGCTATATTAAAACTCTTATGTTTTTCCACTGCTGAGTTTTCAAAGCTATACTTGAAATGCAACTGAAAATTGACGTATTTTAATTTAATATAAAATGTAAATATAACAAGAAATATAAAAAAATTAAAAGTCAGTTCAATACTTTGGTCTACAAAGGAAAATTTTATTTTAGTTACTTTTGTTAATTAATTTTAATTATTATGAATAATTTATTAAAATATTATATTTAATAATAATTATTATTATTAAAAGTAATTTATAAAAACATATGTCTTTCCATTACAAAATCAAGTTCGTATCCGTTGAAAATAAGTCGGAACACACTGCACTTACGTGAATTTTCAATGCTAATTGGAGCAACACAAACGTGTGAATTTTTTTAGGGCAATAGGGGTAATGCAATACTGATAAGTTTTAATTTCCTTCATTCAGTTTTATTTTAATTCAAAAGTATTTCAAAATGAGTTCGAAAAATTGATTAATTAACAATGTTTAATTTTAAGTGCTTCAAACACTAAGAAAATAAACAGTGTTATTTGAAATAATCGGTCGAAAACATGTTAAGCCTAACCTCATTAGCGTGTGAAAACCAACTGAAGTCTAATTCATTTGGCTGTGGAGAAATGATGATATTTGGAGGGAAAGTTAATTTTGAATTAATTAATAAAAACCAAATTAATGAATTAATATTTGAAAAAAAACTGTATTAACATCAAGTGTTATCCATTGCAAGTTTTTTTAAAAAATGTATTTGAACTGTAGTAGATGAATAGAAAGTTTTATATTAACGATTGAAAATTTGAACTATATATATATATATATATATAGATAGAGAGATAGATAGATAGATAGAGAGATAGAGAGAGAGAGAGAGAGAGAGAGAGAGAGAGAGAGAGAGAGAGAGAGAGAGAGAGAGAGAATTATTAGGAGAATGTGAACTGATAGTAGGTGTTGAAAAAGAATAAAATATATTTTATTTTAGTTTTTAATCATATAAAAAATGAAATCAAAACTTTCCTTTAATTAGTAGAAACATAATGTTTATGACATAAGTTTTAAACAATTAAATTTAATTAAATAGGAAATATAAGTTTATGTTTTCGTTCCTTTTTTTTCTCGAGCTTACTTACTTGCGTAATGTTGCATGCATGCACTAAGAAAAAACCGTAAAAAAAACTCGAACATACAATTTTTCTGGAAAGTTGAGTTTTAGATATTAAAAATGCAGGAATTGAAACAAAAAAAGACGTGACTAATAATCAGATGATTTGATATTAACACGAGATGCAAATACACAATTATGGTGTCAAATGTTTTTTCCTTATGAAGTTATATAATGACTTTTTAAATGGAAAGCAACTTAAAGATCCTGATTTATAACTTTGAATACATGTCATACAATTTATTATTCCTTTGTTTTTAACGTCGCATTGAATAAAAGGAAAGTTTTGAACGTATAATTTTAAAAATCTGGTTTTATTTAAATGATGTTTTTTGAAATATATGTATGAAAATATAGTTAATTTTTATTGAAAATACCTATAAACCTGTTCATTTTGCATTTAAAAGAATTCATGACATAAAGTCTTTCACGTTTTTTTATATTATTAAACAATGTATATTATTAAACAATTTTTTTCCTTGAATGATTTTACTATAAGATTCTAATTTCTTATACAAAGGAATGTTAGATTACTTTTAAAGGTTTGTGAGATTGTTATGATTTTTATTCTTACGCGCTCGTGTGTGTAGACTCATTTTACAAACACTTTCGATACTTTTAGAAGACACTTCGTTATATTTAAATTTGTTCGAATTTACTTCATTTTATCTCATCCCGAGAGGTATAATTTATGTACAAGCAGAATCAACGAGCACATTAACACTGAACGCGCACAAGAACAAAATGAGGAGAAGCTAATGAAAGATTTCCCCCACCCCCCATGATCATATACTGTGAGATTTTGATAGAAATTTCTCTACACACATTGACCTAACTAAGGAAATTATAGGAATTTTTTTAAGAATGTAATTTGCTTGACAATTTTTAATTCTTTCACTCTGAGTGTAGAAACTTGTCGATCTCAACAGTTTTACAGAGTTACTGTTGCATTAATTAAATAAATAAAAGGTGTAATTGGATCAGGAAATAAAAGAATAATATGGAAGGAAGTTAATATGTTCTGAATTAAAATAAAATAAAATATTATATTAAAATTTCATATTTTCTTAGAATTTTTGCATAGTATTTATATTTAAGTACTTATGTCTGTATATATTATTTTTATATTATATTTTCACTTTATATCATCTGAAAAGTGAAGTCAAAATTTTAATCTTAGTTGCTAAGGTTCTTCCCAAAAAAATTAAAAACAATTCTATAATTCCCTGAGTTACTTTGTAGGTTTCCCACCGAAAAGATGAGATACACTTTAGATATTTTCTAGAACAATAGACTTTAAATTTAGCATCTACACGTTTCCACCGTAATTTTCTTAGAGTTCAAAAATAAATTTTGTTTGAACTTTGACTTCATACTCTCTCGCAAAGAGAAACAACTTAAATTCTGTACCTTTTAACTTGCTTTATTAATTAAAAATTAATAATATTAGGGCAAAATATATTAAATTATAATTAATTTTTTTCTTGTTCGGAAGGCTATTTTGCTTTCTATTATTTGAGAAAGATTGAAGTGAGAAAATAAGTAAGACTAATAGCAAATAAAACCAACGAGAATTGTTTTCCTAAAACTTTCTTTGTGGTAAACTTGTTCTCTAGCATACTCCGTAGTAAACTTAACATACCAGAGACCGTATTTCATGATATTGACGTACAGTCTTTACGAAGCTTTTAGGGCTTATTTAATATTTTTATTGAATCTATCATGCCATTTTTGGCGAGTTATTTGGCGATTAACTTCTGGAATGCACTAATATATCAAAAAATCAAATTTATGTTTTCGTTATATTTTTCTCAACTGACTGAATCAAAAATACGGCATAAAACTGCATTTGCAATCATAAAATTCCTTATCAGATTTGATATATTTAAATATAGAGTTTTTGAAATATAGCGTCCCCATGTTTTTGAAATTACAGACCGACAGACAGTCTACTCGTAGTTGAATTTGTCTCAAAATCTCGCATGTCATTACATAATCTACACTACAGATGCTAATTTTGGAATTTATCTATCTCGTTCTATTCATTTTGTAATTATCGTATTAACTTATATTTAAGCAGCCGGACATACCGATTTCCTCTAATCATATTTTACACCAAATTTTGTTTCAAATAATATACATTTGTTCGAAAGACCGTATACCAAATTTTACTGGTCTAGCTCAAAGCATGTGTGAGTGATCTTTGTCACGGACAGACAAACTGATATTTTCTAATAAAGTATTTTTCTAACTCAAGGGATTCTAAAATGTGGTGATCTGTCAAGCTCCAGAGTTAGAATATTTTGATGATTGTCGTACTCTCTCACGATTCTATGTATACGAAAAAGTAAAAACAAAATTATTAAGCCTCAATTTAAAAGAGCCAAGAAAAAAGGCTTAACAGGCCAGACTTAATTGAAAAGGTTCTTTTTTACCCTTCAAAGGCGGGCCCTTCATTTTCATACGACGATTCTCCATCAGCGCTTCTCCACGTTAGCAGAGAACAAGGTCATCTTTTTTTTTTTTTTTTTTTTTGCTTGTAATAAGTTACTCCCTGCTCTCGGCTAGTGTGAAAAGACATTCGGTAATTCTTCCGTCGATTCGAACGTTTGAAGTGCTTTTGACCTTGGAAAAACTCTGGATCACGATCGGATCATTCACATTTTTAGTAAGAATACGTGCCTACATTTTGTAAAACGTTGATCTGTGTACTCAGCATAACCTTTTCTGTCTCGTCTACAAGGAATACAATGAGCAAATTCAGTAATAAAAGCTTTTCTTGAATATTGGAGATCATATGTTGTGATTCGTTAAATAATAAGAGAGCATAAATTAACGTGTTTCTTTCTTTTTCATTTTTTTAAAAACTCATGATGCCGTAAATTATTCGA
Source organism: Argiope argentata (assembly GCA_026289955.1). Lineage (NCBI taxonomy): Eukaryota > Metazoa > Arthropoda > Arachnida > Araneae > Araneidae > Argiope > Argiope argentata. The sequence continues at coordinate 4,681,051 of JAOUZG010051355.1, forward strand.
ACGAATTCTTATCCTACCATTTTTTAAAATGCAATGAAGCATAAAATTTCAGTTTCTTTTTCATTGAATTGTGTATAACACTGATATGTGTATTCAGCATAATCTTTTCCGTCTGATCTACAAGGAATACTATTAGCAAATTCAGTAATAAAAACTTTGCTTGAATATTGCAAATTATATGTTGTGATTCGTTAAATAATAAGCGAGCATAAATTTTCAATTTTCCTTCTTTTTCATTTAAAAAAAAATGTGATGCCGTAAGTTATTCGAAAAAAAATCTAATCCTATCATTTTTTAAAAAGTAATGAAGCATAAAATTTCAGTTTCTTTTTCACTGAATTACTTTTTATCGTCTGATGTCATGAAATCATCGTGAGAATATCGATAACATGACAATTGACTTAAATGCGTAATATGCTTTACTTGAGGATTGATAAATTCAATACTATTTGAAAATAATTTCCAATATCATTCCATTCGTACTTAAAAAAATTTCCTTTGACTATTTTTTAATTTTTCCTGCAATTTTTATTAACAAAGAATGAAAAAGTTCCATGGCAGTTACGTTTTCAACCAATATTTTGGAAAAATATAGTCCGATAATTCTTTTAATTTTGAAATTTGTAATTGATTTTTTTTACATACATGGACCTTAATAAATAAATAAAAGCACCAATGTTGCTGGTTAAGCTGCTAATAAATTAAAAATGTCTTAATAGTAATAAAGTGTAAATTGTATTACTATAATTGTAATTAATAAAACAACATTTTGAAAAAATTACATTTTAATAAAAATTATTACTCTAAATATTTTTGCTGTTTTCATTGAAAGCTGAATACTATTGCATTTTGAAAACAACATTGTATTTAAGCGCTTAATAATACATTTTGAAAAAATAACATTTTAACAAAAATTCTTATTTTAAATATTTTATTTGTTTTCATTGACAGCTTAGTAATAAAGCATTTTGAATACAACAATTGTATTGACGCGCTTAATAATATAACATTTTGAAACATTTTAACGAAAATTGTTATTCCAAATATGTTCATTGTTTTCATTGATAGATCAAAATATAATTGCTTGATAAGATTTGTCAAAATCAATTGTTTCACTATCTTTTCTCGTTTTTTTTTTCAAAATATTTTATAAACTTTTAAATTTTATTCAGATAAGATCTGGATAGTTGGTGTTCAGATAAATAAAATTATTTATAAATTTCCATAACAATTATATTGAATAGTCAAATATGATACTCACGAGCAAAATAAGGAGAAAAAAAATTAAATATTCAATTTTAAAAAAAATTAAGTATGTCATTTCAACCTGAAATGATATACTTAATGCAAAATATAAGCAAGAGCGATGGATAAAATAAGCCTTTGCAGTACTTCTCTTATCACAACTTTTTTTTTTCCATTACGCCTTTTAAACTGTTCAACTTATATTATCAAAAATGGGGAATTTTATGAATTTCTCTGTTTTTGGTCTCCCTGCATCCGAAAAAAGGTTTATCTTCGTGGGTGTAGTAAATGATTAAACAATAATCAAAATATATAATTTTATTATTTATTCATCTAGAGAAAATGGAATTTCTGTCAAGCGTAGAATATTTATTGATGACAAGTGAGAACATGTATTTGCATAGACAGAGGAAATAATTATCTTTATAAACATAAACAGCATCTTGATGTAGATGTTGTTGCGACTTTTAGCACTGTTAGTGCACTTGAACAGTCTTCTATCATTGATTTAAGCCAAGTGAGCGTTTTTTAGCCTAGTGAGCGGCCAAGAGTACGATTTAGCTACTATATGCGCCAAATTCGCTTACACAGCCCCCTTTTATAGGGGGAATATTTACACATCTCTAAGATAGAACATAGAAGAACAACAACCATGACCTTGCCGGGACTCGAACCCCAGATCACGAGAAAGTATCACCACTTTTATGCCAGGACTCTGTAGATGTAAGAGGATAAAGTCTCAAATTCTTTTTTAAAAGTTTATAGATAAAGAAATAAAATAGGAAATTTTCATATTTCAGTATTTTTTAAAATTATAGATAAGGAGTAAGTAAATACGTTTAGAAAGTACAAAAACAATCACATTACACTCCTTTCCTACAATAATATACATAATGCAAAATATAAGCAAGATCGATGGATAAAATAAGCCTTTGCAATACTTCTCTTATCACAACTTTTTTTTTTTTACATTTCGCCTGTTCATCTGTTCAACTTATCTAATCCTTAACATTTCTTAGATAAGAAACGTTTTTTAGCCAATATTATGAAATTTATTGACATTATCAATGGAAAAGAAACTTTTTCCAGTCAGCAAAGTTTGGAAGAGACTGGCCAAAAGAATCATATATCAATGAAATCATATTAATATCAAAAAATGTTTGCTTTCACCGATGACTTAGCAAATGTTTGAACGTTTTTTGTATGCGCAAAATGGTATCTATTCCTTGTAATTATAGATATACAAAGATATAGGAAAGTTTTAAGACAACGTAAATGATTTATCAATGGTTTTTATCTCCACATAGAGGATTTTTTTATTTTTATCTAAAATCATTGTCATTTTTATATTAAAATTACTTTTTATTACTAATTATCTCTATTCATTATCACTATTTATTGTTTAATTTTTTTATAATTGTAACTTTTTATTTCATTATTATAAATTTGTATGAAATAAATGAGATGCGACATTTATAATGGCTGAATTTGGAAATATAAATTTATGTTATCTATTTGAAAACAAAAAAAAAACATATTCTCTTATTGTATATATTTATATCTATTTGAAAAAAAAATATGCTGCAACTGTTTTAATAATATTATTTACAGAAATATTTTTAATTAATTTATTACTATATTTATTATAAGCTGTGCCGTGTGACATGCGTCATTAAAAATCGAGTAATTTCTTTGGATAATAAGTATTCACTAAAAAAGAATTTCTCAAAATTTTAATTAGGTATTAATTATAAAAAAATTAATCAGAATTTAAAGGTTTATTTTCAATAATTTTAGAAACTATTTTAGTATTATAGCTGCTTTATAGTAATTGAAAATGAAAAAAATAAATTAATCTATATGTGATATAAACTATATTCCTTTACATTTATTACAAATTTTTCAAAACGAAAATATAGCATGTTTTATAATTACACTTTATACTGTGTTTTAACTACTTCTAAACATATACGTGACAAGCTAAAATAAATAGATTTTTCTAAATAAACCTGCTTTATAGTAATTAAAAATCAAAAAATAAATTAGTCTATCTGTGATATAAATTTTATTCCGTTACATTTATTTTATAATTTTTCAAAAAGAAAAAAACTATGTAGCATGCTTTATAATAATACTTTATACTGTTTTTGTAACTACTTTCAAACATATAAGAAAAAAAAGCTAAAATAAATAGATTTTTTTTCTTTTTGTATGTACATGATATTGCCAAATTTAAGAGTAAAAATTCAAAAATAGTGTAGAGATAGACGACATAATCCTAAAGCATTAGCAAACTATGATGTTTCGGTCTACAGATTAAAATCTCATTCATTTATTTGTATACACATATTTTTATTACTTGACCTTCATTATCATAATAACAATATACACATGACATAAACAATGTACAAGTGATAGTGGTACAATCTCAATTTTGCTTGCGGTAGAATCACAATTTTGCTTTAGGAGAGAAATTCGTGGATTGATAAACAAATTACACTCGAGACCTGTCCTGATTCTAGATAAACTCTCTAAATATGTCGCACATCAAATATCCGTCCTTTGCTGTGCAATATGGAGCTTTGGAGAGTACGCCTGTTCAAATACCACCCTTGTTATCCGCCTCAACATTAAGATTCGTATAAATGCAAAATGGGGCATTCTTCTGTTTAAATTAATTATATCACAAAGCTCAACTATAATTATTAGCAACTTTATAAATTAAAAAAAACTGGTATCATTAATGTAGTAGTAATATTTTTTTCTATTGAACATTACTGGTTCTGAGGCTTTGGCATAAAATCAAGATCTCGGAATCATACATATCAGATACGACTTACCCTAGTAGCACACAAATATTGTACAATAATGATCAATATTCGCAATATTGTTTAGTATTGTGGAATATTGTTTAGTATTATATAATGTCACACAATATTGTACAATATTATGCAACAGCATGTGCTACTTGGGTAATGGATATTTTGTGTTTCAAGGGGGTGGGCGGTTAACCAACCTTACACCTGCCCCTAGTAGCACACAGATGTAGCATAATATTGATCAATATTCGCGATATTGTGGAATATTGTTTAATATCATATAATATCGAAAGATACTGTACAATATTATGCTACAGGATGTGCTACCTGGGGTATGGTAAGGAAATATGGAGACTGGAATGTCATTTCGATCCATTTATCTCATCCTTGATCAAAATTATGAGATTCATTCTCAACAGCATTTGTTTATCTTCAGAATTTACAAAAAAAAAATTAACAGCCCCATATGTCTTCATGACATTAATGATCCAACAAAGATTAAGTGGAGTTAAATGTCAAAATAATAAAAACACATATTTCGCTCATTAATTTTTAAAAAGTTGCATATATATATACTTAATAAATATTTCCAATTCCTTTTCAAGCGTTAAGCATATCTAAATTTTTTAAACTACACTCAAGGCTGTTGACAAATGATTTAAAATGATGTAGAATTTCAGAATTAATGAGGATGTCTACCAAATCATCGTGACTTTCATTTTTCTTTTTCCAGTAATAAGAGATCCAGCAAATTTTGAGGTATTTATAAATTTTTTTGGAACAACATAAAAAATATATATCATTGTAGTTTTCTTCTTCTTCTTCTTTTTATTTTAAATTATTGTGCGCCTTTCAAGTGCTGAAAACTATTTTTCTGGTAGCTGACTTATTTTTATGCCATTTAATTCCAGAATTATTTTTTCTTCCTCTTTAGGGAACCAGTTCCGCATGCCTCTCTGACTCTTGATTGAATTGCAATAAGAATTTTTAAAAGAAGAAATTTAAATTTAGGAGAATAATTAGTTCTTCAAAAGACCAACCTGGTGTGAAAGTAACTGGTGATCTTAGGCAAAGAAAAATAATCCATACATTCTTTCAAACTGTGTGGTTATATATCCAAATGCTCAAATACAAACAATTTCCATTTTAAAAGCATAATATTTTCTAATTCAACAAAACTGTGTTTAAATTGCACAATAAAGGGAAAATGTTGTTGTTTTTCTCATAGTATCTGTTAACTTGCATTTCACACAAAGATTGTGAACCAACATATCTAACTACAAATCCCAGGTAGCACAACTTTTTGCACAATATTATATAATATTGTGAGATGTTATATGACATTAAACAATATTCCACAATATGAAACAATATTGCGAATATTGATCAATGTCATACGATAATGTACAATATTTGTGTGCTACTACGGATAGTAATTTAAAGTTAGGTACGGTTTGTAGTTTTAATTTAAGGAAATTACTTCTTGAATGAGAGTATATTTTTTCAAATGTTTGAATTAATGAATGTATCGACGTAAAGTTGTTCGAACTCAATCAATATTATTGCCAAATTAATTTTTAAGACAAATTTTAAATTATGCTCTTACGTTAAAAATTATAATGATCCTCCTTTTTATATATATAAATTTGTTTTAGAATAACTAATTCCTTTTCGTATATAAAGTAAAATGCTTTGATATTTTAGTAAAGAAATCAGCTTTATTCAGTTTTTGCTATCAAGCAAATAAAAAAAGTATAAATAATGTCTTACAGAATGTGATATACCGAGGTAAATCTATAAGTGTTAAGATTTAAAATGAATTTCTTTAGAATAACTTTAGAAACTATTATCTAACTAATTTACAATTTATATGTTCGTTAACTTTGTGTCCAAGTAAAGACTTCTGGAAATATTTAAATGATAATTAAATGGTGAAAAAGTTTTACAAAAATATATTACAGAAATCATAAATTAAACAAATAACATCTGTCTAACTACAATAACAAATTGCATAGCATAGATTATCAATTCATTATTTTTAAGGTATTGGATTCCATTACATTTCAATATATGATAAACCCATTTGGTTTTTTTATGATAAAATTTTACCTTTCATTCAATTATAAATGTTTTTTAGAAGCAGTAAATATTAATTTAAAAAAACAACAACGAAAATAACATTATTTTGGTTAGAAATGAATTCTCATTCATATTTTATTAACAAAGGAATATAATTCTGTTTTTCCATATATTTATTTATCGTCTTTTGCAATCGAAATATAATAGTCAAGCAATCCGAAAGATTTATAAGTAGAATTTTCACAAATTCTGAAATAGTATAGCATTATGGAATTTATTGTCATTTATCTTAATTATCCATTTGTTCTGTCCGTTTCTAAAGTTAAATTAATAATATGAAAATAAAAGAGCTTTCTATTATCTATGAAATATTTGCAAAGTGAATTTAAACATTAAAATGCTTGCAGTTTGTTTTATAGTAAATTTTCATTTCATTCTTTTACTTTAGTTTTCTTATTTCCATCCCGAAATTTTTTTAAAATGTAAAATAAGTCATTTATTGAAATATTTTAAGTTGATGACAGCAACGAACATATGTGTTCTTTTTCGAAGATAGGAATAATCATCTTCCCCTCCAAATGAAAAGCTCAATTTCCATTCTTAAATCAATTAATGTCAAATATTTTCTTATTTTAGCAAATCTTTTCTCTATTTGAATTATTTCTATACCACATAGTTTTCGTCTATGATTTAAAATTTCTAGGTATAGTTGAAACAATATTTTCTATCTTCATTGTACTTCGTACGGAAGATAAAATTATATGATTATCTAGTTTCCGCGTCCACCATTATCTTCGGTATGTGCGTACAACACTTTCTACTCCGTTTTGCAACATCAGAAACAAAACGAAATTAAAGAGGGCGCTGAAATCGCTAAGCTGAATAGCGATGTGAAAACTTTTTTATCTGTCTTTTACGCAACTGCTCGTCCCGACAACAACAAACTTTCCTCCTTTTTTGCTGAGGGGTTGAAAGAGGGTTGTTGCATCTGTAGCATGTAAAACGGATAATACTTTGCATATCAAGACTATCTTCATTAATTGATTTTATTTGTTGGATACATCCCAAATTAAAAAGGCCATATCATCTCATCTGCAACTGGTAATATAAATGGTACAGTTTTATATCGGCGTACAAGTTGTCTTGTTGGTTTGTGTGATATTTGCTGTTATTGTATGTGCTTACAATATTTAATTTCAAAAGTTGTATGCTGTATAACTGCACTGTATGTTTCATTAATTCATTTTTTCCCACTGAAGGCAAGATATTTCATTGTTGAATGGTATGCAATTTATTATAATTATAATTAATTATGACATAACGATTACGTTGCGACAATAAGTTACATAATACGCAAGAGCATTCTTTTTTTTTCAGCCACAAAAAGTAGATACATACATAAGAATTCTATACATATTTTCTGTAAGTTATTTTAAAATGAAAATCGAGAAGATTATTCAACATATATTAATGAAAAAAACCTTGACAGACAATTTTTTAAGCGGGCTTTTTTTAGCCGTTCGCATTGGTGTTATTGAAATTCACTAGATAAAAGCTAAATGAAAGACATAATTGTTTTTGGAATATTATACTTATAGTACCAAGGTTTAAGCACATATTAAAACAATTTATTTTTTTTAAAATTATAGATTTGATTCTGTATTTAACTATTACAATTTACTCTTAACAATTGTGACCTTTTGTGTGTGTGTGTGTGTTGTTTTAAAGTGTAATTCGGTATTTGATTTAAATAATGTATAATCTTTGTTGGAGTAATATATATAATTATAAGTTTAGAACTAAGAAGTATATTCAATCTGTAAAAAAATTATATTAAGTTTCATTATCCTATTAAATTTAAAATAGCTTCTTATATTAATAGTTTTATTTGATGTGTACATACAGCTCAATTCAAAGATTAAATTAACTTTATTATAAACATGAACTTGCCATAACTGCAGCTTATGATAATTAATTTTAGAAATGGAATGAAATCGAATTTATTTCTTGGGTAAGAGTAAGATCTCATTATAATATGTTATCAGTGACACCCTAATGTATCTTTCTTGCTTACTATCTTCATTCTAAACGTGTTTACTACTGACTTAATTTCTTTTTGTTGATTTAACCTTTTTTTATATAGGCAGTAAGTGACAAATGTTTCTTTGCATATGGGGTTAGTACTTGATATATCTAAAGTAGTGCAATTTCCTCCTCCCTGATATATCTAATCTGAAGGATATTCTAATCATGTTGCTACAGTTTTTTACTTCCTTATCACATTGTATATTAATAGTATGAGAATCAAATTATTTGTATGAAAAAAATAAGACATTAATTGAAACTTTAATGGAAACTTCAAACCTTGTCATCAAATGTTTTTAAAAGGATAAAATTTTTTATATTACTTTCAAAATCCTTTTTTAATAAGTATATATTAATAATTTAATAATTAAACATATTGTGAAAAATAGGAACTAACTTGATGGAATTACAGTAGTAAATACTTGATTCTATTGTAACAATTTCTCATATTTATTTGCATGTATTAAATTATATGAGCAATTGCATCAATAAATTTAAATAAGTGGAATTTTGCTATATTTCATATGTTACTCTCATTTCAATATTTTGATTATTGTATTTTATTTTTAGTTAAAATGGCTGAAAAATTAGAAATGCATGAAATTCCCAAGAGTGCCACAGAAGAAGGCCTTATAGCACAACAACATTTCGGACCGATAGACATTTGTGTAATTATTGCTGTGATAAGTGCAGTGGTATATTACATGTTCTTTCGAAAAAAGAAAGAAATTAATACATTTCAAATCACGTAAGTTATTTTCCAATTCTTAGTTTTGAAGGTATGTATATTTAATTTTCTATATATGACCACCTTTTATGAGGAGTTGTTTTTAGATATTTCATTTACATCCTTTATACATCCTTATCATTTTACTTTTTGTCTGACATTTAAAATATGCAAAATATTAGGATTTTGTGATTGCATTTTTTAAATTATTACATTATTTCTGTAATTTAATTCCTAAAATTTAATTTCTATAATTTAAATTATTGCTTAAAATATATAATAGAAAAATGCATTTGTGAATGCATTATCTCTATTATTTTTCTATAATGACTTGTGAATTGCAGATTTTTCTGTTGTTTTTAAACATATGATAATTTGTTAAATTTGTACAAAAGCAGTTAAACTAGTTATTAATTGACAATGAAAGGTGGTTGTAAAATAGCATTAACTAATTCAGATACAGAATATCTTAATTTATTAAACTATGCTGAATATCCTCTTGCTATTTAAGTATGTCAAATAAATTGCATGTTTTTACTGCAATAAATATATTTGAAGATTACTCTGCATTTTCTTGAGAATTTAGAGAAATAAAAGCATGCATACTTAATTTTATTTTGTTGTATTTGTAAGTATTCATGATGCTGCAGCTTTTTGTTCTAATGTAAAATGTTGCTTTTTTTCGCAAAACTAGCATTTTTTAAATATTAATTTCATTTGTTTCCTTATACCCTACTAGAACCACTGATTATACGAGTAGCGATAAAGTGACTCAAAAGTAAGCATAAATATATAAAGAATTTCCCAAAATCAACTTAACTAACATATGGAATGCTGAATATCTTCTAATTTTTAGTTGATATGAATGATCTGTCGGTAATGCATCTTTTTACAAGAGTTTCATGTTTTATAACATACTTCATCACTTTTATTCATGGGATTTGAAGATGAATGCTTTCATCTTCAAATCCTTTTTCTTAAAATGGATTTTCAACATATATTTCTAACTATATAACTTTAAAGACCATTAATATAGTATGGTGGAGGTTTGAAATATCTTAACTGCTGTCAATTTCATTGACTGAAAATAGCAGTTGTATTTAATTTTCTATTTCATGATTGCTAATTCCTTTTAAAAATTAAGCTATGAAACTATTTTTTTATTTTAATTATTTTAAATAAAAGTTCGAACATGCATGACACAGTGCTGATTTTGTCTTGAATTTTGCATTTTGAGTATAGTATGAACTAATTATTAATTTTCTAATATAATATTAACATTTTGTTTTAAAACTAATTATTTAAACAAATGCATGCTTAATAATATTTTTTTCTTTTCATAGACATATTTTTCATTCATTTCTGTAGTATAAATTATTTTATTTATACTTTGAAACTGAATAATTTTTACTCCTTTATAGGCCTAATCATGTCACTACTTCAGACTCAAGCTTTATTAACAAGATGAAATCAACTGTAAGTTTAACTTTTATTAAAGATATGAAAAGTTTATATTGCCATAAATAGAAATTATACTATTTCAGTTTATCATTTATATAATTTTTTTGAATGCTTTCTTTATTTTAAAACAATATTTAAACAAATTAATGTTCTTCTTAAGTAAAGGTGTATAATTGCTTTCTTTCTAAATAAATATAATCTTTAAAATTTCATGTACAATTTGGAATGTTTCCCTTTTTTATTTGTACAGAAAATGTAGTAAATCATTTTTTTGTATCTAATATTGTAAGGAAAAAATGGCATTTTGTTTTTGTTCATATTATAATAAGAATCAAAACTTTTAGGGACGAAATGTTATTGTATTTTATGGCTCTCAAACTGGAACTGCTGAAGAATTTGCTACTAGATTAGCAAAGGAAGCAAATCGTTATGGCATGAAAGCAATGGTTGCTGATCCAGAAGATTATGATATGGTATGTTTAAAATATACCATAATATATTTTATTTTTCAATATTTATAATTTATTTTTACTTTTTCAATATAAGAAGTTTGATTTGCTTTTAATCCCATATCAAGATAAGTATTTTATGAATTATATTCTAGACAATTTCAGTTCATCAAAATTTTTCTGATTTCTTTTTAACACTTATGAAATTGATATAGGCCCTTTTAATTATAAGCAAACATGTTTCAATAAAATTGGTTTTTAAAGCATTAAATATTTAAATGCCAATTATTGCTATAGAAATTCAACTTAAAATATTAAGAAATAAATTAATAAAATATTATATAAATTAAGAAATAAATATTAAAATATTAGGAAATAAATTAACAAAGTAAGACTAAGAAAATATATAATGTTTTTTTTTGGGGGGGGTATAAAAATATAAAAATGTGGTGAAATTTATATTCTTTTAATAGCTTTATTTAAAATTATCATTCTCATAGATGTGATTTATAAAAGAGCATATGTTCCATTAAATCATGTTATATGTTAAATAATCCTTATGTATAGTTTTTCTTTCTATCAGTTGTTAGTTATACTTTATCCTTCTATTAGTTCCTTAAATTTTTTTTATACGGTTGAATACCTGAAATGCAAATCGAGACCAATATATTATGCTATATGCAATTGTATTAAAGTAGAAATTGCATATATACTTCATACTTATTTGTAAAGTATCTAAATATGTATGTACCCATTTTGCTTTTAAATTATTTATGCTTAAAACATTCTCTGTTTTTGTAGGAAGACTTGTGCAAAATTCCTGAAATTGAAAATTCCCTAGCGATTTTTTGTGTGGCAACTTATGGTGAAGGTGATCCGACAGATAATGCCCAGGAGTTTTATCAATGGCTTCAAACCGGGGATGGCGACCTGTCTGGTCTAAACTTTGCTGTAACTATTTCTTTTTGTGTTTTAGTTAATGAAGCTATATTTTTTATTTTTTCTTACGTTCATTAGAGATTTGACTTAAAATGGAAATACTTTGGAAATTGATTATATAACTATCAAATAACAATGCTTTTTTTTGGTTTATTGAAAGGTTTTAAATAATATATATAAAAAAATTTCTACAGTTATGTAGGGAAAATTTCTTTTGTTACACACATTTTGAATATGTTAATATAAACATCTAGTTAAATACTTATAAGTTTAAAAAGAATACATATATCTTTAACTGTGAATTAAATGTTGTAAAATTAATTTTTTGTACAATTTTCTGTATTTTACTACTTCAAATAAATAGATTATATCCCAATGAGTAACAATGACTCAAGAATCTATATGGTATGATACTATAGATCTATAAAGAAACTGAAAATTCTTCAATATTATCATATATTTTATTCCATTTTGATGAAAGTATTAAAATGTGTTTGTAGAACCAAGAGATTAAAAAAAAGCAACTGAAAGTCAATTTTAATTAAAAATTGCAATTATTTTTATTAATTGTAAAACTTAATTTACAAATTTTCTTTTGCTTTGTAGGTGTTTGGGCTTGGTAATAAAACTTATGAACATTATAATTCAATGGGTATTTATGTTGACAAACGTGTTGAAGAATTAGGAGGCACCAGAGTTTTTGAATTAGGTTTAGGAGATGATGATGCAAAGTGAGTATGCTTTAAAATAATATATAATATAAAATTCTATCATTGCAAATCCAAAAAGGATTTGGAATCTTAATTTATTATACAGAATGCTCTAATTGAAATCTAGGGTTAAATATTTCTTTAAAAATTAATATGCAGAAAAGAATGTATAATTTTCCAGAAAAAACTAATTCCTAATATTTTATTGAAGGAATTTATTTTCATTTTAACTAATAATCTTAATCCTGACAGAAAAAGAAAATTATTTATTAAATGTCTTATAAAGTCTTGTAATTTTCCAGCTTTCTAATTTAAAATTAATAAAACTGTTTCATTCTGTTAACCCAAAATACTTTTTTAAAAGTTAAATATTTTTATAATATTTGTTACTCTTTAGAAATTAATATCTTAGGAAGTATTTTTAGATGTATTAAGGAATGTGCTCACAACTTTTATAAAATTTGAAAATTCCTCAACAACTTATTGGCAAATATCTTGTTTCAATAAATATTATAAATATTCAATTCTTGTAACATTGTCAAAGGTCTAAGAAAGGACAAATAAACCAATTTAATCAGAAAAAATTAATTGATTTTAAATTTTAATAATGGTTTTAAAATTTTACTTATTATTTGTAGCCTCAAGAAAAATTTTATTGTAAAATTATTTTTATGCCACAATTTTTCTGCTTGATATTTCTTTGAGTAATTTGTAAAATTTTGAAGGACTTGGAAAATTATAAATATTACCAGCAATTTCAGTTAAGATAATTTGAAATGATGAAGGCTTTAATTCCACTAAATAGGCTCTAAAAATTGTTTTTAATGTACAACTTCTGCTAATTACCACTTTTTAGTAAATTGGACTCCTTTTATCTTGAGTAAAAAAAATATGATAAAAATGAATGCATTGTATTGAAATTTTGTTTTCTTTGAACAAGACATGGTTTAAATTTAAAAGCATCTGTAAACATTTTATTTTATTGTTTAAATGACTTATTTTTACCATTAGCATAGTCAAAGTATCTTTCTGTAGCTTGTATTATTATTTACATTTCTGAAATCTTGATTTTTCTTTTCTTATTCATATTATGATTATTGTTTTAACATTACATTGTTACGTTAATAAAATTTTAAAGTGCAAAATTAAGTTGTTTGTATTTTATTTTTTCAAAATTAGTTGGTTTAATTCATTTTATTTCTAAGGTAATTATTATGTTAAATGAGTCTTTGAAGTTCGTTTTCATTTATCATTGTATCTTATTTAATCCTGGATTCTAAAACCTATGCGTGAGAAGTCTGCTTTTGATTAATTTGTGGAAATGATACTTTTTTTTGCAATTGAAAAGAATGATATTCTTTTGCTTTTTTTCCCCCCTATAATTGTGAACTTTTTTTGAAAACTGTTTTTAAATTAAAGCCTTTCTTCTAGTAAAGTCTTGTATGAAGAAATTTCCAAGATTTATTAAAGATAAATTGTATAAAAAGGAATTTTATTTATGTTGAATTTATTTGTATCTAATTTGTAAGCATTTTATATATAAGAAACTATTATAGATTTTTTAAACTATTTTTGGAGGGGAAAAAAGTTTGCACTTTTCTAGAATTAATTTATACATTTGATTTTTTTTCAGTTTTTATCATATATTGTTGATTTTTTTAACTAGGTATATATAGGTAAGATGTTATATAATTTGTAAGGCATTACATTAATAATTGAATGCATAAATAACAATGTTTTATACATATCTGGAAAATTCAAAATTTGAATGTATCAAAAATATTTTTTTAATGTAAAAATATAGAAATATAAATTTTTTTTACGTAGGTATCAAAGGAAAACTAAATTTTTGGCTCATTTGCTGAACAATTTTAATTGTTATTATTCTATTGTATTATTTGAAATCAATTTATTCAGATGTTATCAAAAATAAGTAATTTGTGTATCTTTATATTAGTTTTACAATGTGCAAATTCTTGCTTTTATGTATTTATTCAAATCTTATAAATTGAGAAAATGTATTATTTGTTTAGTATTGAAGAAGATTTTATCACATGGAAGGAACGATTTTGGAGTGCAGTTTGCGAACACTTTCATATTGAAACTCTTGGAGAAGACATCAATTTACGTCAGTATGAATTGGTGGTGCATGAAGACTTACCATCTGAAAAAATATTTACAGGAGAAATTTCTAGATTGAATTCTTATAAGAATCAAAGGCCGTAAGTACCTCTCATCATTTTATTTAGTTGAGAATATATCTAAATAAGAAACATGAAGCTTGAATTGTTAATATCCAAAAATGTAACCTTTAAATTTAAGCCATTTGCATATTTTTGAAATAGAAAATGCTATTTATAAAGAATTTATGTGTTGATGTATTATATTTTTTAGGCCTTACGATATAAAAAATCCATTTTTGAGCACTGTTACTGTAAACAGGGAGCTGTACAGAGGGCCCCGTTCTTGTATGCATATTGAACTTGATATCACTGACTCTAGAATAAGGTTTGTAATATATTGTGATTTCATTTATTATACGTGGAGTTTTTATGGAGTATTTGTTTTCAGTTACTGTCAAATTATTATGTATATTTTCAAATGATATGTAATGATTTAATAAAATAAATTCCAATAAGTTTTTTTAATCTGTTAAAATGCTAAAGTTTTATAATATTTGAATTAATTTAAAGCATTGAACTTCAAGAATTCTTAATTTCAAATATATTAAAAACTTCAAATTAAATAAATGCTAAGCCTATCTTGCAATATATCACTAATATAGTTTATGATTGTTCATGATGATTATTCAAATTTTGTTTGCTAATATATTTTTTTAAATCATGCATTGTGGTTTTCAAAAAGCTCATTTGTATTTTCTATTTAAACACAAATGAGCTTGAATATGTCAAATATACAATGAACAATGAATGAATATACGATGAATAAATATGTCAAATATACAAAAGTATTTGACATATTAATTTGTGTACTATATTCATGCCATTATTTATTTTTTATAATAATAAAAGGGGTGAATACATCAAAATTTTAATTTGAAACTTGAAATGTAGTTTGACTGTAAATTTTCAAAATCTCTTATTTAATTCAGAACGAAAGTAATAATTCAATTATATTAATTACTCTTGTCAAATTCTTTATGTTTTAGATATGATACTGGTGATCATGTTGCAATTTATCCTACAAATGATACTGCGCTTGTAGAGAGACTTGGAAAGTTACTCAGTGCAGATTTGGACACTGTGTTTAGTCTCAATAATTTAGATGGTAAGAATTTTTGTAGTCATTTAAAAAACAAAATAACTTTGATTCTGGATTTTACTTTTGATAATTCTTAAATATTCCTATGAATAATAAGTTATTTGGTTTTTAAAAATTTAATTCTTGGGGAGTTCTTCTCTCCCTTAAATATGATAAATTCAAATTTTCTTTAAATTAAAAATTCTTTATAAGGCTGTTTAATTTTAAAAAAAATAAGAACTATATTTACATTAAAAAAGGCCAGTTGAGATTTAATAATTGTAATTGTTCTAATATTTATAATTGTGATTTATTTTAATTGTTATCTGCAATATCAACTAAGAGCTCCCCTGAAGTTGCTGAATCAGCCAATATGAAAGCAATTATTGTTTTGAAAGCTGCAAATTGAATGTTGTGTTTAGTAGACATCTTTAAAAAGTAGATTTGGTTTGATATTGCCTAAAATCTCATTTGGGCATTTTTGAAAAGCTGTTTCCTAACATCATAATTAAAGTATTTGAACATTTGAAACAACCTCTCCCCTTTTTTAAAAAAGAGTACAGTTTCTTTTCCTAAAGGAATTACACCTTTATGTCAAAGATTTTATATGTATATGAGATTACAACTAATTTATTTTATATGCTGTCATGATTTTTTTCAATGAACTTTCTCAGCTGATATACATTTTTAATATAAAAAATATTTTTATTTTTCTAGTGGAATATTATGTGTAATTCTGTATGAAAAGTGACATGGTCACTAAATGTTTACATTATCCAGTTTTTGTGTTAAAATGTGGTATTTATTTAACTTATATTAAAGTTATATATGATTTTCAGAGGACAGTACAAAGAAACATCCTTTCCCTTGCCCTACAACTTATCGAACTGCATTGTTACATTATGTTGACATCACAAGCATACCTCGTACTCATGTGTTAAAGGAAATTTCTGAATATGCTACTAATGAAGAAGAAAAAAAGTTGTTGAAATTGATGGCTACATCATCTGAAGAAGGAAAGGTACTTTAAGATTGATTATATTTCTGGCTTAAATTAAATTTGTTAATGAAGTAAAGTACGACATATGTGAAATAAATATAATAAAATTTGCTTTTATAACTATATTAGTATATAATTTTATTTATTACTGTTAATTTTATAATTTAGTATAATAAATATTATAGAACCTTGAAATTATCTGCCCATCTGCAGCTACAACCAGATCTGGGCAACTAGTGTGAAACTCAAATTTAATTGCTTATGAATGAATCAATGAATTGATAATTAAGTTTTTAAAATATTAAAATAGTTTATTTTAATCAAGAAAACATAAATGCAAACTGTGGCACATTTTGAAGTAAGAGATAAATGAACTACACAATCTATCTTTATAGCAATGAAATAGAATATATCATTTTCAACAATTTGGCCAATAATATGATGAACATATTACAGGTTTTAATCTAGTTGAATTGAAGAAATTGAAATATTAAGCGAATATTTCAATGAAGTTGCTTGTTTGGTTTTATTTTTATAAATTTTTTGTAGTTATTTTACAATACAGAATGAAATAAGGTTAAATGATACTGTTATTTAATCAAAATTCATATAGTATGAAATTCTCAATTTATAAAATAGAAATTCGACAGTGATATAATTCCTCCAATGAGTTTCATAATATGCATTTTCCCTCAGTTATTATTTTTGAAACAAATAAATGAATGGTATTGATGTTTGTAAGTTTTTATAATTCAGTTTAGTTTGCTAATGAGATAAAATCTTGATTATTTCATAAATTAAATTGTAAGAAGTGATATTATTGGATCGAAGACATTATTGGATAGAAAGAGCTGTTTATTTTAATATATTGTTTATGATTATATAAATATTAGGGAAAAGTATATAAAACTTGGTTAAATTAACATTTTTGTCTTAGAATTTTAAATCATTCAAAGAAATAATGATATAATTGTTTTTGATAGCCTCATTAAAGCTATAATTTATACCTTTTTGATAATTTGTAGGCATTTTTTTCCTATTTTGCTGCAGGAGATTGAAAACAAATATTGTTGAAAATTCAGCATAGAAATGATGCGAAATACTTAACTTATTTTGTCATCATGATTGATATATTTTCTAAACTTGAATCCTACCTTTATAGATTGCTCTTAAAATAAATTCTTTGAAAAGGATGGTATTACTTGCTTTCTAATTAAGGAAATATGTGTTATTCCTTGAATACTGTAGAAATCTTTGACGATATCTTACTCTTTTTGTTTTCTACTATCCATACAAATCCTATTATACAATAATATAGAATTAAAATTTTGAGCTGTCATTTATTATCAATTTATTAAATTAATTATAAGCAATTAGAGAAAATTGTTCAAGAAAGATTTCAAAATAAAAGTTGTTTCTTTTTGTAAGATATAAAATTTAAAAAATGAATATGGCTTTATTGTTGCAGTTTACAAAACGCAAAGTTCAATCAATTTTAAAGATTTCATTAAATTTGTTGTGGTCTTTTTTAAAAGAAAACTTTTCCGAGTATTTGTCTCCAAATTCTACTTTTGTTGGGTTCATGTTATTTCTGCTCTGTGAGAAATTTTAAAATGATATTGCTACTATATTCTACATCAAAATCTGTCATTAGGCTACAATATGCCTTTTTTCAAATTAACACTCCTTATCTCCTCTCATTTCATTGTTTTGATGAATAATATCCAGCTTTTCTTGCTTTTTTTTTTGGTAATTTATCCATTTCTGCCATCCCTTTAACAAAATAATTTTTTAAATTAAGCTACTTTTTGGCATAAAGATATTATTAGTTTGCAAAGCTGTTGATTAAAAATATTTGTTTAGCTAATTGATATTTTGCTGATTATATAATATTCTATCTAGCTGTCTGTATGAGTATATCTTTATTCTGATATTGTGCTCAGAATATCTTTTTTTTACTTTCTATTATATCTATTATATTATATTTTTCTGTTATATTATATATTTTTTTCTTGCCAAAGAATTAAGAAATTATATTTTGACAGAAAATGTATTTAAGTTGGGTTGTGAAGAATTGCCGCAGTATAATTCATATCTTGGAAGATTTACCATCTCTTAAACCACCCATAGACCATCTTTTGGAATTGTTGCCTAGACTTCAAGCTAGATATTATTCTATCTCGTCATCTCCAAAAGTAAGTACTTTGCTATTTATTTTTTGCTTATCTTTAAAAGCCACTCTAATTATATCCTAACTTATTGCAACTTTTTTTGTATTGTATAAAGTATAAATGATTTTTTGAATAGTTTCTTTTAATTCCATTGTCTTTTTAATTAAAGAATATTAATTACCACATAGATGTCATCATTTTGTCTAAAGTTTTATATGTACAAATCTTAGCTGATAAAATAGCTTAGATATTTAAAGTCCTCAATATGGTATGGTATATGGTCCTCATGGAATATTTATTAATTTATTCTGTGGTGTTTTGAAATATTAATTACTTTGTAAATTGGTATTGCTACTTATGAATACATGACATATCTGCAAAGTACAAATTATTGCTCTCATTAAATTTCTTTTAGTTATGCTCATATATTTTTTTATTAAAACATAACTAGTTTTTATGAACTATTTCTATTCATTGAAAGAAATAAATGATATTAAATTGTCTGAAAATTTTAAAAATAGAATCTAAATGATTACTTCTGTGATGATAAATTGATGATTTTTTCTTGCTTATGATATTATTTTGTTTTCATACTTTTGTTCATATTTCAGATTAGTACATATTTGCGTTAAATATTATGATTATTATCTTTTAGCTGCATGCCTCCTCTATTCACATCACAGCTGTTTTGGTTGAATATGAGACCCCCACCAACCGTATAACTAGAGGTGTAGCAACAGGTTGGCTGAAAACTTTGAAGCCTGGTGACAGGGTTCCAATATTTGTTCGACGCTCTCAATTCCGACTTCCAAGCAAACCACATATTCCTATTATCATGATTGGTCCTGGAACTGGCTTGGCTCCCTTCAGAGGTTTCCTGCAAGAACGTTCCTTCCAAAGAAAAGAAGGTTTGACATTTTTTTTTTCAATCATTCATATTCTTTTCCTGGCAATTATGAATATATCAGATTGTGTACCTTGTGATTTACAAATGAAGTTTATTGTTACAAACAATCTGAAATGATGCAATATATTATAAATTTATGATCATACAAGTTGTATAAAATCATCACTAAGTAAATTCGTTTGGAAAACAACCTATTGCTATTTTACAAAGTATTTGAACTATTGAAAAAATATTAAGAAGCAACAAAAACGGAATTTTATGATATATATTGTGAATGTCTTGCTTAAAATATTTCCCATTTAAAGACACCATTGTGTCAGATAATATCATTACAAATCAATTTTGTTTGTTGTTTGATATTTCTGGAAAATGTGTTGGGTGTTAGATGATATCCTAATAAAGGATCTATCAGACACATGTAATGGATTTTTAGTTTAAAAGAAATATGTATCATATATGAAGCATTTTACATTAAATAACAAAGAAACATTATATAACAAGATATTAAATTACATTAAATAAAATGGATTTGAAGTAAACTGAAGTGGAGTGAAAACATTTAAGAATAACATTATACTTAAGAGGGAAAAAAATGTTTTTCCCCCTCCACCAGTGTTATCAACAATTAGTTTCTTTTACTTTTAATTTTTACCACATTAGGCTATTTGTATCAATAAATGTACTGATATACATTGAATTTATAGTAAGAACTTATGAGCTAAGTTGTTTTGTTAGAATTCAAATAATCAGCTTGGAACAGAATTAAAATTTCCAGGGAAAAAGTCTTAGTTTATAAATAATTTATTTTTTGAGCTAGGTTTTATTAGACTATATACTGAACATTTTCCCTTCAACTAATATTTCAGAAACTAAAAAGAATTTTCTTGACATTTTTTTTATTAATCTGTTTTGTTAAATAAATTACAATATATTTCATTATATTTATTAAAGTTATGGTTTGAACTGCTGAATTATCATTCTTTTTTTTGTTTTAAAAGCTACTAACTCTTATTTATTATGTATTTCTTAAAACATTCATTGGTAAAATATTCTTAATATTCTAAAAATATGATTTTATAGAAAAAAAATACTGTAAATGTGGATTCTTTTCATAGCTAATTTTTCTAATCTGATTCTTCATCCTTATTTTTCTGTTTATCTGTATATTCTTTGGCTAACTTTTATCAAAAAGGATTTCATAACCTATCATATTCAAATGCTAAAAAGCCATTTTGTTATATTTGTGCTTTTTATGTCCTTTTAAGGTAAAGAAGTCGGGGATAGCATACTCTATTTTGGATGTCGAAAAGCAAAAGAAGATTTCTTATATGAAGATGAGCTCAAGACTTTTGAGGAAGAAGGAACCCTTTCAAAACTGCATGTAGCTTTCTCCAGAGATCAGGCAGAGAAAATGTATGTTACACATCTGCTAAATGCTAATAAAGATGAATTGTGGCGAGTTTTTGGTGAATCAAGTGGACATATTTATGTGTGTGGGTAAGTGATAAATCTTTGATTGTTTGAGTTAATTAAAATACTTAACTTTTTTTAAAAAATTTTAAAGTTAATCAATAATTGATGGTAATTGTTAAATTTTCAAGTTTTGATATATTAAATACTGGAAATATGTAATTTTTTTCTTTAATTTTATCTATCTATATATATTTGCTTTTACAAAGTTATAATTTTATATATTAAAAGTACATTATAATTATAAATTGATCATTTATTTGGTATGAATATTCTTTTTTTTATATTTGATTATTTCTATTCTGTTAGTACTTGCAATTTGTTTGGGTATAACTCTGAATCAGGGCAGGTTGTATGAAATTGATGAATAACTGTTGAATTTTAAGCTATTTTAAATATCTAATCCTATTGCATGGAATAAAAATAAAATTTTAAATGGAGTGTATATCTCAATGGTTGAAAAAAATTTATTGATTAAAGTGCAAATTTTATGATGACTATAATTTTCACCATCCTTACAATTATTGATGTAAAATTTGATGGCATCTAAATTTATTATGACTGGAAAAAAAAGACTGGTTTATCTAAATTTATTATGGCCAAAGCAGATAAAAGAAAGCTAAGATGTTTATTAGGGTTTCAAATAATGTCTTAATAATTAAATATCACACTGTTCAAAGCTCCATTGTTACAGAAATATGATTCATTTTTATTTTTAGACTCTAGTAAAAATCCATAATTCAGCTGAATATTTGTATTTTTTATTTGCAATTATGGCTTAAACATGAAGATTTGTTACAGTAAATTATCATTTAATACTTCTTATTCCATTCACCAAAAATGTGAACTATAATATCTACATTATCGTTATTATATAAGTATGTAATGATTCTTTTTCTCGTTATAAAACAAAAGAAATTGTAAAATTAAATGTATATTTATTTGTGAATCACAAGAACTGTTAATTGGACAACCTCATTGCTGAATAGATATTTTTGGTTCTCTGACTGTGGAGCCCTTTCTAAATAAATATAAGTCATGAATGCATTTTTGACTGTTTTACTTCCTTATTTTCTTTTAGTTGATTTTCTGATTATAAATAAAAAACTGATCAGTAAAAATGTCTTTAAATTGAAATGTCTGAGTTTATAAATATGAACTAATAAAAATTATCTTTAAATGGAAGTTCTCATTCTTAAATCTCGATATTGCATGTATTCAGTACTTTTTATAAATAGTACTTGTGCTAAAATAATGCCATGTGTAGAAATTATGTATAAATAAAAAAAAAGTCCTTATAATTGAACAATTTATTGAAGTTTGCAACTTTAAACTTTTTTTCTGCATACAATATGCATACTTAACTGAATTTTATCATAAAATCAGACGGAAATCATAATCAATTATGTGGAATTTATAAAGTTGTGTATTCTATAAATGTCTTGAAGTTTTGAATATTTCTTTATACAGTTTACTGTCTACAGTTCATTAAAAGCATATAGTCTTAATATAATATACTTTGCTAGATTATGCATGCATTTTGAAAAAAAAAAAAAAAAGGTATTTGATATAATTTTGTAATTAATTTTATAATGAATGCAATTGCTTGAATAAATTTTTTTTGGCTAGAAAAATCTGAACTTCTGTTAAAACATATTCAGATAACAATTTTTAATTTTATGATAGAAAATGAAGAATATACACGGAATTGCAACTATTGGGGTTACTGTTAACTGAGTAAATTTTTAAAAGATGGAATTGTTTATAGTATTCTATTAAGTTTTCAGAAATGGACTTTTACTGTTTAAAGGCTATAAATATAAAAAAGTTTATAGAATTTTATTTTTTGACTCAGTTTTGTTTTTAAGCAAATTTTAAGCATTACAGTAATGATTAGAGATATCATGCATTTCAAGAGGGGGGGAGTGGCGTTATAAATTAAATGTATTGGAAAGTTTCACATTATTGAAAGGGGTATAAATCCACTTTTAAAAGCACTTCCGTAACCATTAAGAAAATGTTGATTATCAGGGGCATTCGAGTTAATACTCTTATCAGAATTTATTTAAGGTTTCAAAAAATTCATGTCGGAAAATTGTTAATTACATTTTTTTTAAAATTCAGGTTATTCCATTACTGGTTATGGTTCAAATGCATCTTTACTTATAATAATAGAATTAAATGAATAAGTATGGGATTACAAATTTAACCACATATTTTTTCTACTAAGTTGAATCAGTTCATTTAAGTTTTTATCCATTGATTTAGGATGAAATTTTGTGTCTTCTAAATCTATTATGTAAATAAGTTAATTTTAAATCACCTCCACAGTAAGTATTTACTCTTATTTTTAGTATTAAATTTTATGCATAATTTTTTAGGGATGCCCGTAATATGGCCAAAGATGTTCATAACATAATCCTTGAAATCGTGCAAGCATATGGAAAGAAAACAAAGGACGAGGCTGAGGCTTATATTAAGAAGATGGAATCACAGAGGAGGTATTCTGCTGATGTCTGGAGTTAACCTTGTACAAGGTGTTTAGACTGTTCAAATTATGATTAGTCTTAATATTTTAAGCACAATCAGAAGCTACTCTCATCTGATTAATGAAATATTTTGCATGTTTGTCTGTATATGTGATGTGAAAACAATCATTTTTATTTATTTCTATATTTTATCTCTGCGTAATTTACTTTCATTTTGTATGTGGAAAATGAATCATACAGAGTATGCTATTTTAAGGCTGGTACATTCTGAAAGATATGTTTTGTTGTCGAAAATTTGCTAGTTTGTTTTTGTTGTAAATTCTTGTTTTATATTTTATTGACTTTGGTGTATGGATCTAAAAATATTCTATGAAAATTTTAAGAATGAGATGTTTTAAAATCTTGTTTTTATGTAATGAATTGACTTATATTCACAATTTTAAATGTTGATTTGTTTTACATTCCAATTCTGAAATCATTTTATATTTAAAATGCTGTGTTTTTTAAACTTTTTTTTTCATTCACTTTTTCTGAAAGTAAAGATCCAGAGATATTGGGTATTATAGCATCCATTTAGATCTTCATAACATTACTCAAATTGTAAATATAATATTTTTCTTGCTGACTAAAAAAAATTATATGATGGTGCCAATATTATTTTTGTTTTGCCTTTACAGCTTTTCATATTGGTCCATATGAGATTGTTTTAGTTTGTGTTATTCATTACTTTTGAAACATTTTGTTATTAATTCAAATCTTGGCTATTGTTGAACTACTGTATATGACTACTTAACAACTGATATTTGTTCTTAATGATTATTTCAAATACTTTAATTCTGCTTTGATGGTGGCAACTATTTATAATATGCTTTTGAATGCTTATTTCTCTGTAAAAGCGTTAATCAGCTCATGTTTTTGTTATAGTGTAAAATTTACTTATTAATATAATCCATATGTGCATTTGTTTGTTATCATATGTGTTAAACAAGTTCCACCTTCTTGAATGATTTTTCTAAAGAATATCTCAATTTCAATTTTTCATTTCATGTTTTTTTAAAGTAATGTTAATGCTTAAACTTTTTAAGAATGTTCTGAAATCATTTAAATATAGAATTATATTGACCAATGGATGTTATACTGAATAAATTATTTTTATTCTGAAAATTTAGTTGTTGTTTTTAGAGTGTGTATTTATCAAAAAATCATTTATAAAGGAACAACAATCTTTTTTTAAGGCATATGTCATAGATTTTCTTCTTAGATGCATAAACTATTTTTTGTGTATGAACTGAACGAACAATCAAATATTGAATATGCTTTACAACAAAAACACATTCGAAAAATGTGCAGTTACATTATGAAACATAAAAGAAATGAAGATCTCAGAAATTTCAATAGTTTTTTAAGATTGTTAAAACTTGCATTGAATTCTGTTTGTGTTAAGATTAAATGCCAGAATTCAATGCTTAAAGAATCTATAAATTTAGGAGTATTTTTGTTTTCTTCTTTCTTTAGGGCAGTAATAAATAACTGAAGCAAACGTTTGAACATCTTATTTATTTATTACTGATTTCAAATGTTTTCCTTTAAATTGTATCTTTTAAATCTCTTAATTTTCTGCCTAGTATCTGAGACTTGATCATACATTTTTCAATCAGACTTATTGTAATTTAGAGATGCAATGTCATAACTGTAAGATAATACAATATTAATTTTTTTCCTAATTTATTTTTCAAAAAATAATTGGTTTTTTTGCACTGACAAAGTGCTTAATTCTTCATTGACCAAATATTTCTTTAAATTTTTATCAGTATTTCTTGCCATTTTAGATGCTTTAATATTTTTTCTAATATAATTTTTTTTAGAGAATTTAAATATTTTCTATAACTATTTTGGGGCTGATATTTTTCAATTCGTAAATTGAAATGAAATGTTAATTTATATATTCTCTTCTGAGACTGAACCTTATTAACATTGTATTATAAAAATGTCAGTTAATTAGTTCATAAGTAAATTTGCTATTAGTTTCAATTTTTTCTAATAATAATCTTTAATCTAATTAGGCACTTGTTCCACTTCACAGGCTATTTCCAATTTTTTCCTTGCAATTAATTACGTGTTTAGAATATTGAAATTAACTTATGAGCAAAAAGATATTGTATATTGCCATCCTTACAGGATTTATTATTAATCCAAAAAAAAATTACAGACTACATGGCATTAAATATTTCTGATCTAACTAATGATAATTTGTATTAAACTTAGCATCACAGATCTTAAATTTGAAAATCTTGCTTCGTTGAAAAAAATTAAACATATTGATGGGGAAAGCACATTGTTTTTAGAATGCATCAACAAAATTTCCTTTCTCTATTGTACTATTGTTGAATGAAAATATTATAATTTTAATTATTGCTCATGTTACTATATTTTTTTGTAGTTTTGTTTATGATTGCTTTCTGCATTTGCATTCTTAAATGTCTTGGACAAATATTAAAAAAAAAAATTCTTATATATAGAATACCCCATAAATGTTGGCATATTTGTTCCTCTCAAAAGGTTAAAAATGTACAAAGATAACTTATAATCCTCCTAGTTTTTGAAAATTCGCCTTCTGTCATAAGCAAACTGTTTAAAATATGATAAAGGATTTACATGTACTGAGGCAGTGGTTCATTACAATAATTTTGGATACCTGTGATGAACTGTTCTAGATGCTGTAATGGGTCTTTCAAAAATTTACAAGTAGCATGGAAGTTGAATTTTGTAACATGAATTCTTTCAAATATGCTATAAAACCAGCTGAGGTAGACTTCTCCAAACTTTCTCATATGCCAAAATGCTATTTCTCCTCCCTTAGCTCAAAATTGTGAAGTCATCTCCAAAGGTTCATAATCATTCCAGATCATTATTTTGAGAATTCTGCACACAAATTCCACTATTTCATTTTTGATATAGTAAAGAAATTAAAGATGTGTTTTGAATTCGTTTTTTATTTTTTTTCAAATTTGGTAAAACAAAATTTGACATAAAACTGAATTTGTAGTTACAAGATAACATTTCAAATTTAATTTATGTTTGTTGAGCTTTTTAATGATTGAGATTACATAATCATAATTCATACTAACAGAACAGTCAGCTGTTAGGCATATTTGATTTGATATTTCATTAAAATGCCCTCATCAGGTGTTAAAACTATATACTAGTTTTCATTTCGTGAAGTAGTTATTGTGCTTATATTAGTACAAAATTACATATTGACAGATGATCCACTCTGGGGAGAACTGATTCAAATGTTGAAATGAAATTAACATTTATATATTAAATCTTTTCATCAATTTTATTCATTTAGCTCTTTTCAATCTGTAGTTATGAAATTCTCATATATTTGGATAAACAGAAGACATATTTTCTGAGTGAAATTAGTCCATAAATTTTTCAGAAATTTAAAATTTGGTGTGAAGCCAATTTAACTATACCAATTTTAACCTTACAGTGTATTATGAAGCTATTTGGCTACATGTTTTTATATTAATGCATGTTTCAGATGACTATTCTAAAGGGCAACAATGCGTGTTTGGAAGTCTCCTTTTTAATGCTTTTTGATAAACATTTGTTAAAAAAATTATTATAAGGCAATACCTTACTAGAATTATATTTAAACTATAAACTTGGAAAAAATACAAAAATGTCTGTGTGTAAATAGTTCTAATATTAAAAATACTATTTAAATATTTTATTGTATTGTACAAAATACATTGGTTGAAAGGAACTTTTATTTTTAATACAGACTTACTGTAATTTAATTTGTACCTCTGGAATACTGTTTTATTCCTAATGTAGCCATTTGAATATTTTTTAAATTAATTTTTTAATTTCAAGAAAAATAAATAAATAAAATATCGTAAATCATATCCAGCTATTCAAAACACACACATATTTTGTAAAAAATTGATGCCTTCGAGGGTTAACAATCTAGATGGGCAAACAGAATTCTAATTTTTAAAAATCAATATTAAGAACAATATTAAAACAACATAAATGTAAATAATCTGCAAGAAATTACATAAATTTGCATTTACTGCACATTATATATGAAATCTACAATAACAAATTTCAAGTTATCATGTGAGAACATTATTATTTTTTAAGTCAGTACTTGTCTTAATTAATTTACGTCATTAACCAGTTTAAATTTGTTTGAAACAATCACAAGATTTCTCTATTGGTCTATATCCCTCTATTATATATATATATATATATATATATATATATATATGATAATTTCTTTTAACTTGTATTTTTTTATTATTTAAACAGGCAAAAAAAGTTTTGGAGCACGACCGATTTTGAAATGAAATAACCACTTTGTCAATTTTACGTCAAACTTTTAAAAACTCATCTGCTTTCAAAGAAGCATACATAATAATAATGCAATTCTGGTAAAGGCAGGTTTTTTAAAAAAAATTCTTCCACCGATAATTTCCGGCTACGCATATTCTTTATTTTGGACCGTTAATTTCGAAAACATCAAAATCTTTTAATCTAAGCAACATCATATTCTCGCGTGATATAAAAAAGTGTAATAGTCTCGATTTGTATGCTATTGATCAGCAGCTATCAAATGTTCTCAGCATTTAGTATGCTGTGTCTCTCCATTATATGGTGAATTTCCTTCTGGTTGGTGTTATGGAGCCTGTGCATTCCAGAATCTTTTTCTTAAGAGAAGGGAATTCTTTCTTGGCTACAGATGATTCGATTTCCTCTGTTGGTCATCCGGTCAACATTCAAAGCAACTTCCTGTTTATCTAGATGGCTTTATTCGTAACACACGAATAATGTCTGCATTTTCACTTATTTGATGTAGGTCCAAAAGCCTAATCCTCATAGTTAACGTCGGAAAGTTTCTTTAATATTTGCTAGCCCCCTAAATAGTATTTGAGGAACTTTTCTAAAAATCTTGAAGTATATGCCAGATCTATTGGCGTATACTTTATTGGATAATTAATTTTTTGCTGAACTTTCATTGCTAATACCTCAGTAAAGTTGCTATGATTCTTCAGATTTGGTTAAGGTTGACATAATTCTGTACTGTTCCATCGATACGGTAAGAAAATAGGAGATCATACAGCTTTAATCAGCTTCGCGATCATACAATAAATAAAAAGTTGCGAATTAAATTGTATATTGTTTATTATTGGGATTATAATTTATTATTGGCTGTTTTATTATTGGGATGTGTTAGGGCAAAGATTACGAATATCAGAATTTCGCTCCAGTTTTTCTATTTGAAATAGATATACATACAAAAACTATCTTTTTAATTTTTATCAACCCACCATGTTAAAACATTTTTTTGAAAGTGCTCTGTCGTCGTTCGACAGATAAAAATATAGAGTATGAGAAGTTCGAATATTTAGTTACCACTGTAAAGCTTGAACTTTGTCGGTAATTATACAATCCTGGACATTCCACGCTTCTGCATTTTAACCAGAAAATTTGCGATTTTGGACTTATTAGTAGATGGGACAGCTTTTGTAACGGCGAGATTAGTAAGATAATCTGTACAAGCAATGATATCCATTTGTTTCCATCAAGAGATTTAAGAAATCTTCCAAAAATATCCATACTAACATATTGCACAATATTTTTCAACATTCGCAATATTGTTTAATATTGTGGAATATTTTTTGATATCGTATAATGTCGTACAATATTGTTCAATATTATGCTACAGAATGGGCTATCTAGGGTATAATTTGTACTATTGTGGTTAGCAATTCCACTATTAACCTGGTCCAACCTAGACATAAATGCAATCTGGACTGCGCAGTTTCAATGCAAGTCAAGCAAGTATAATCTGTACTGTTACGGTTGTCAACAATTTTACTATTAACCTGGACCAATCTAGACATGAAAATTTTATAATAATCGACTGATTTCAATTTCAGATAAGGTGTGCTGGATATAAAGAGAGTGATAATTAAGGATTCTTTTGTTTTACATTCTACACTTCTCGTTTGAAATTGAAACCATCTTCAAAATGTCCTATTAACACAGAATTTGCACGGCCGGCTCGGGCTGGATTAGTAATAAGAGGGTTAATAACAATTTGCTGTTAATCTATGCATTTCTGATTCCTACAAGTGCTGTCATGTGTAGATGCAGGCTATATTTTGTATTATTTTGAAGTAAAGCATTAGTTTTCATTATCGAACTTCATGAATTATTTACGTCACAGCCAGGTAGCACATCCTGTTGCATAATATTGTACAATATTGTGCGATATTATATGATATTAAACAATATCCCACAACATTGTGAATTTAGATAAATATTGTACAATATTTGTGTTCTACTAGGGAACACGGTTTTTTATGTAACAGTATAAAATTCCGGCAAGTATACGATTCCAGCAATTAAAAAAACATGTATCCTGCATTAAAAGTTGTGAAATTGTTTGTAGGATATCAAAAACAATTTCAATCCATTCATTTTAAGAAGATCGGGGAAACAATTTTGAAATAGTTAAAAAAGATCAAGCCTTTAATTAGGCATATCATCGAGAATAAAATAACTGATTATATTCTAAATTTTATAATTTATAACTTTCAAAACATTTCTAGACGACTATATAAAGTTAACCCTCTACGGGCCGAATTTTTTTTAACTCAAAAAAAAAAAAAAAAACTGTTGGAACGAAAGATCAGAAATTAAAATCTTATGTATGCAAATGAAGAGAAATTTTTGCGTTTAAACAATTGTGTTGCTTTATAATCCTTATGTAATTTTCAAGTCACATCGTCCTATAAAATTTGCACTTCTGTGTATAATATCTCATACGTGAAAGTCCATAAAATAATTTGCATTTGGTGTAAGGCATAAATGTATATGCATCCATAAACATAGTTTGGTAATCACTGGCAAAAGAACAAATAATTTCAATTGGATCAAATGGTTTCGCATAGTTTTACTGCCAACAGTTTGTACACAAATTATTTTGTTATTTCGGGTTGATGAGCCTAGCAATGGTCAGGAATACTAGTATTGGTTGTGTTTGAAACGTCATAGGGTTTATATTTATGCCCCATCTCATGAAAAAAGCTATAATTATTTTGTAAAATGTCAATAAATTAAAATGTGACCTGAAAGTTACACGGGCACGAAAGAGGGTTAAAAAGTAACATGACCTTAAAAAATATGTGTAACTTTGATTTAATATAAAGAAAAATTATAATTTTTATTTAACAAAATTTCTAAATACCAATCAAGAGATTAGACTATACTTCATTAGGCGGTAAAAATTCGGTGTTCCTAAGCATTAAAATATAACTCACTTGTCAAGAGGATCTTAGTCAACACTTTTCACTTCGGCTTATAACAAAAATTCAAAATTCATAAAAGAAACTTTATCCAAACCATAAAGAAGAATTAAATAA
This sequence comes from Argiope argentata, assembly GCA_026289955.1. Lineage (NCBI taxonomy): Eukaryota > Metazoa > Arthropoda > Arachnida > Araneae > Araneidae > Argiope > Argiope argentata. The sequence goes on from JAOUZG010051355.1 coordinate 4,712,302, forward strand.
AGAAACTGAAATATGATTAACGAGAGAAAACCACAACGGATGACACAGTGTAGGAACAAAAAAGAAAATTTTGAAATATCTTTAGGGCATTAACTAACACCAAATGAAAAAGTATATTCTTAACTTTTTTATTGAAGAAGAACAAATATACTTTGACAGTGACAGAGAAAAACGATGTTTACAGAACCAATAAGGAGGTTCATCATTTTCGAACTCAAACTTATTTTTCAAAAAAAAAAAAAAAAATCTTATATATTATTCATAAAGATCTTATTTTACTTTTCTTCGCCAACGCATGAGCATCTGAAAATTTAAAGTGTCTCTTAATATTAAGAAAGATGGATAATTAATCATTTTAGCTGTAAGAGAAATTGACAGATACCAGAAAAATTGTATTAAGCGAATATTAAGGCATTACTACGAAAAGTATTTTTTATTACTGAATTAGTATCGTTGTTCAATAATGAAATTGAAATGTTATTGACGTTTGGTTTTTGCGGTTTTTGTTAAATAAAAATTGTAACTACCCATTGTATTAATCATTAATTCTGTCAAATTTCGTTGTGCAACAGATTTTTAAGGGACTAAAATTCTATTGTAAACAAAATTGATAGTCTATTTTTAGTTGAAAGTTATTTTGCTCAAAGGAAGGATTCGATAATTACTTCTCATAATTTATCGTATAAAAGAAGCAATAAAAAAATCCGGGGAGTATTTTATCTCTATAAAATATTTTACATTTTTTGATGCTATGTTGCTATTATTTTGATTCTTTCTTAGAGGAAAAATAATAAAAATCAGCCTTCTGTATTTTCAAAAAATACAACTAAATAAGTATAAAAAAGAAGTTATTATTATTATTTTTTAAAAATAATAACTTTTTTTATATAATGGCAATATGTTACAAATAGTAATTATTTATAGTTTCCAATGTAGCATTCCATAAAATATATATAAATGACTTCTTTGTAAATCATTTTTAACTATTACACGAACGCCAGTTACTATATTGTAGATATTGTACTTACATAAATATTTGTGTAAAATTATTGTATCGTAATTTTATAATAATCATTGCTTCCTTTCAGTATATATACTCATATATATCCATTAATCTTTCTAGATTTCTTCCTAGGCGAAGATAACTTATTCTAATTATTTTCTACCTAAAATTTATCTCTATTATCTTTAAAACAACACTTTTTTTATTTTGGCGCCAAGTCACCGAATTCCTCGCCAAATTGGCAAACGATCTTCAAATTTGTGGGCAAGACAGGGGTCATTGACTCGGCATTAATTTAACAGCCATCGGGTTATCAGTAAAATTATCTTCCTTACCATGCAACTATATTGAAAAATAATATTTCAAATTCATAATATAAATTACGAAACATTAATAATAAATTATTTGTTTTTGAAATTATGATGCTGTGACTAATGGCACTTGCAGTGGACAAGCCCCGCTGATATATCAGCAGATTTTAAGCCGAAGATATACGTCTCTTGTTTTACAATTCGCCCCATCTAGGTCCAAGAGTACGACTTAGCTACACACATGTCTCAACCCTTTTTAGGGGGCGGACTTCATTCTTGCATATTCATTCACTCATCTCAGATCGTAATTTAGACCTGGACCAGAGAACGATCACCTCTGACCCAGTACCCCCATTGATATTACTCTCGATATGGAGGACTTTGCGACCACGTCAGATTTAACCAATCGCCATACACTCATGGAATCTTTTGGGCGGTGAGCTTCGAACACGTAACCTAAGGAGTACGAGTCCAACGCTCTACCAACCAGGCTATCCCGGCCCGTGAAATTTTGTACTGATGACGATGTCATCTCCGCATTTTACCACGGAAAGAGGGGGGCAGTAGCTTTTGAGGGTATGGACCCCTGAGCACCCAAAGGCAGAAGTCTGACTTCTAGCTCATATGAGGATGAATCACACACACACACGCTTGCACGACCCCTTTTTACAGGGGAGGGGCACTCACACATCTCACAGATAGAACACAGAAGAACAATCATGACCGAACCGGGACTCACAGAACACTAGGAAGACGCGCTACCTCTGTGCCAGAAAGCCGGCAAAATTATGTACTTTTAATAGTAATTCGAAAATGCGCCGTAATGCAGTAATTTTCAAGTTTTTGTGCAAATCCATATGCTTACAAAAAAGCACCCTTGAAAGTCCCTCCAAACTTAGCTTAATAACTGAATAATGATTATAATAAAATTTTCCTTTAATTGAATTAAAAACTTCAAAAATCTCCATGAAATTTGAAAAATAAAATCTTTTATTATTATTATCATAAATAATCTCTTAAAAGCGTATCATGGCCCCAAAAGTAAATGATTATTATTTCAATTAATTATTTAATTTAATAACTAGTTTTTTAAATTAAAGTAAAAAAATATTTTTTACATAAAGTTAATAGTAATTATTTTTAACAAGCATGCATAATGCTTGTAAAAACTAGATTAAAGACCTCACTAAAAAGCAATTAAAATTTCTATAAATTTGAAAAAAAAAATGTTTTCAGAAAAATACAAAATTTTTATTTGTATGTCAAAGGAGCTCCTGTTAGTTGCTTTTTTTAGCTATTATTATTTATCTTCTTGTTTTGTAAAGTTTCGAAAATTGAGAAATCGACATTGCTGAGCATATAAATAGCTTAATTTTCTTTAATTATAAAACAAAAGCTTAGATAAATTTATACTGTGCCGTTATTTAGCTTAAGCATATGTTTAAATATTAAAAACAAATCGTATGTTTCACCACAGATCTTATTACCTTTCGATAATTTTAAAAGTTCTCTCTCTTTTTTCTTCTTTGAATAATAAATATGTTAGCTTATTGTTATAAGCACCGGGGGCACAGGATGGCGTTATGTTATGTTAGATTATTGTTCATAATTCAACCCAACCATAAACAATGTAATGAAAATTCTGGAAGAATGAGAGTTAATTTTTTTCTGCATCGTTTGGAATAATTATAATGGGTCTTTATATCGATCGAAACACTTTGAAAGCGAATCTGTTCAAAGCAATAAACTGTGAATGAGAAAGAAAAGAAACAATATCTTACTTTAATTACTCGGGACCCAAACAAAGAACAGAACGACATTTCTAATATTTTCGACTTCAACGATTAAATAATCGATGTACGCTCGAGGCGTTAAAGAAAATCTCGGGCATGAAAAATGGATAACTTAATGAGAAAACCATGAAAAGCAGACTTTATTCTTAATCATTCTTTTGTGGAATGTCCTTGAATTTTCTGCTAAAAAGACGCAATAAACAACAAGGCTTAGCTAATAGTTACCCTTTTTTTTCTGTGTTCTAAAATTGGATAAAGGTTTTAAATCTGGAAGCATGTTTCAGCTGTTGGTATTCAAAAGAAGCTGATACAGATTTTTTTGTCCATCTTGATTGTAATTGTTCATTGTTCCAGAGATGTATTATAGTTTCAGAAATATTACCAAAATTATTGATAAGTAATTTAACTTTGAATGCGCCATTTCTCAAAACTTTATAAGTTTTGAAATTTTTATCAGAAGCACATAATAAGACAATTTTTATTTTCTCGTATTCATAGTATAGAGAAAACATGGCGATTGTCAAAAAATTTGAAGTCGAGATTTTGACAAAATTCCAGGCTATAGATCTCTGTAAGCTCGAAAAATCTAGTCGGTCTATCAGTGACTAAGATAACTCAGGAATTTTGGAGTTAGATGGTTAGAATTTGGCATGCCACATTTATATTAAATTTGCAGATTTCTGTAAAATTTTGAGTAAAATCTGTTCAAAGGAAGTTCGTCTATATGGCTTTTCAAAAATAAATTAATTTGATAATTAAAAAAACAAATAGTGCTTATTATATAAAATCCAGTAAGAAAATTTAACATCTTAAATGTACCCACCTGTCAAATTTTGAGCCGAATCCAACAACGCTGCTAATTTTGTACTCCCAGAAACACTTAAACGTGATATTTCAGAAACTCATTGACTTAAATATATTAAATTTGGCATGGCATTTCAGTGCAGTTTTGCGCCAAAATTTTGTTTCAATTGATTGGGAAAAACGTGTTTAAATAACAAATTCAATTTTTAGATTCTATTAATATTAACATTCATTAATTGCCAAAAATTCACCAAGGATGGCATAAGAAATTCAGTAAAAATGCAAAATTCACGCCAAAATTTAATATTTTGCAGTTCTTGCACGGCTCTGCTATATAAGGTGTGATCTGGTATAGCAAGTGTGTTAGAGACTAAGACAAGTTTTAGAGAAACGACTTCTATGTTTTTTTTATTGACTATTTTTATAACGAGAAATTTATTAAGCGAAAAAACTGGTAGATGTAAATGGAAAATTTTGAGATACTAAATTAGGATATCTACCAAAACCAACTTGCTTTTTCAGCTATTTCCATCGACACCAGTTGTGTTTATATGCGGTAATAAATTGCAAAATTACAAAGATGTTTCATTATTTAAGACGACATTTGCACATGAGCCTTTCTAATAAAGATTAATGCTATAACAACAAAAGCGCTATTATAAACACATAGCGCAAGCGTTTATAATCCAAAAACACAAAGCGGTATTAGAAAATATTGGTCCATCTATCTTCTAAATTTGTGGCATTGCAATCCCATAGTTTTATTCGTCTTATAAATTAAACGAATACTAAACAAAATCCTTCTTCTTTAGCTTTTAATAATAGAAAAAAATAGCATGATTAATGTTTGATGAAATAATGAAAACGAATCGAATTTTAAGACAATTAATTATGTAATCTGCTGAAAATTAAATTTTTAAAAAAAGAAAATTACCAAAAATCTGGAAAATTTGCATGACTTTCAAATTTGTATCAAAAAAGGAAATTTTTTTTAAACCTTTGAAATAGTCTTATTATTGAATATTATTATTATTATTTTGCAATTATAATTTCGAATGTTATTCAGGAAAAACATCAAAAATCACATTAATTTTCTATTAACTAAAATTCTGACTAAATTTTCAAATTAATTATTGCTATGAGTTAGACATGATCATTGTGGAGTGTAGACACACACACACACACACACACACACACACACACACACACACACACACACACACACACACACACACACACACACACACACACACACACACACACACAGAGAGAGAGAGAGAGAGAGAGAGAGAGAGAGAGAGAGAGAGAGAGA
>JAOUZG010051355.1:4726879-4737966 GCA_026289955.1 Argiope argentata
ACACACACACACACACACACACACCCTTGAACTACATTGAAAATTGTATTAAATCCTAAACACACTTGCATAATGAAGATAGAAAAATCGTTTGTTTATATTTATATAAATTTTATTTTCACACATCTTACATTTTTACATTAGTTATTAGTCAAGGAAAGTTTTATTAGTTTTACTAGTTAAAGGAAACCTTACGTTCTTCTCTTTCTAAAGTCAGAAACGTTTCCATTGATTTTAATTTAATTTATATGTAGACGGTTTAAAATAATAAACTATATCAAATTGAGATAGTAAAATATTTAATTGGGGATCAATTTCAAGTGATCTGCGTTCAATAAATCGTGTATACAAAAATGCAAGATGAAAATGTAAACATATTTTTATACAAGAGGAATAAAGAAAAACATTTACAAAATCTTTTTAAAGCATTCTTAATTTTATTTAATCAAAGAGTCTGACATTTTTCAACTTATAATTCAATATTGTATAAAATCTATAAAGGGTAAATAATTTAGAATATTGATAGAATAATGTTCTTAAAAATGTTCATAATGTTCAAATAATATTCATAAAGTGACTCTTGGTTTTAATTTGTATAAGTTCATGCATACAATCTTTGTAAGTTCAAAAGAGTACAACTTCGTAAATTCAATAAAAGTATTCTGACAATATTATAAAAGAGTTTCGAGACTTTCTCAGAGTTTCTGAGATCCTAAGTAACAGCTTACTTTATTTTTAATAATTCTATTCTTGTTCAGATTACCTCAACGACAGAGCCTTAAATAGTCTTAAATAATCTTACTAAAAAATCATTCCTTCTTAAAAAAATCTATAAAAATCGTAATTTGTTAACCACTTCACTATACCGATGTATTTTAGTACCTGCATGCGATTTAAGTATTTAAATTTTAGTCCTTTAAAATTTGAGCAAATGAGAAATATAACAGAAAGAAAATTCTTGTTATTCCTGGCAGTTTTGACAAATGAATCATCACCTAAAATATGTCCTAGATAGGGATAACAGTCAACTGTTACCTAAGAAGCACTTCAATTTCAATACTATAAATGTAATGTAGCAATGCAAAATATCCTATTCCCCATTGACAGTTTATAACATTTACAAATTTACGTCAAATTCTTCGAATGTAAGTTATTTAACTTTCTTTTCAAAAATTCATTTTAATAAGAAGAAATTACCAATTCATGATGCATTCCAATAAAGAATCAAGGACAGCATGAATTTAGACATGTTTTTAGAAATTTTTTTTATTTATTTTTATTTTAATTCAATTTTTTTATTTAAATTTATTATTTATCTTATTATTGGTTGATATTTAATAAAAACATTAAACTATTTGTTGCATGTGATCGTAATGCGATTACCATTGAATTTAACGGGAGAAAATGTATTATTCCCAATAAAAAGGATGTAGCAATGATTTAGTTAATAGATTTCAAATTTAAATTAAAAAAAATAAAACAAGAATCAATTCCTTAAATTCCATTTTTAGGCTTTTAATAAGGCGGATATCTACTGAAGTACTACACGAAATAAAAAGCATATTTATTCGCATTCTTTGAAAAATAAAACAGAAATAAATTAATTTGGATTTGATAAAAAAGGAAACAAACTATTTACTGATATTTATTTAGGAAACTTTCTTATATTTGACAGAAAAAAGCATTTTCTTATTCAATTCACTTGGTTTTTGCTGGAGAAACAGGCATAATATTCGAATACGATAATTTATTTACAGAACAAATATGTGACTGTCATTGAAAATACAAACTTAACATTCATGCCGATATAAAAGAAAGCGTAAATAACATTTCTAGGCAATTGAAAAAAAATTAAATAAAAGAAAAAAATGTACATATTTGGGAGAATAACTGTAGTCATTGCGTCAGTTTTTTCCCCCTCAACAAAAAGATAAAGAATTCTCTAACTAAAACTTGTTTCTGCCAAACGATTATAAGAATTATTATTCTGTTTGAATCTTTCTTTTTAATAAAAGCACTTACTCATAGATTGCCATTGGGTACCAAACGATTCAGTTTTATTATAAACAAACCAATACAATATCTTTACATGATTTCACTTGGACAATCATATACACTGTAATAAATAACCAAAAGTAATTCTAATACTCCAAGAATGGAATAACATTTTATTGTTCGAAGTATTTACACAAAGTAAAGGGGAAAATTCCTGTCATAAATGTTCCTCGATTACAAAACAATCATCATAAAAAAACCCTCACAAAGAAAAAGAATTCTCTGTATCTTGGAATTCAATGGGAAATATCAAAGGATATAAAACCAAATCTTTTTATCTTTGCTACCCCTGGTATTTTTGAATAGGCCCATAAAAAGAAAGCTACATTCCAACTCAAATACATAGAAATTCGTCCCTTGAAATAAAAAAAAGTCGTTGGGAAACTTCGTGAGAAATGCTATTTGTGGAAAAGCTAGAGATGTGCAAAGGGACTTAATGTAATCTGAAAGATAACTGCTATAAAGTCAAGTCTGGGTCAGAAATTTTACGCCTGGACCGCTGGTAGTCCGAACTTTTTCCAAATTTGATTGCGCAGTTTCAAGACAGACGTGACCTTGGTATTTTTCGTCTTTTATACCGTAACAAGAAAAACCCAGCTGGAATCATCTTCCCAAACTTTTTAGAAGACGCCTTAAAAACGTGTCAGCCCATGTCTACTTCACATAAAAACTGTGAAACTTGGGTATGACTATAAGAGTTCACATTTTTACTTTATTGGCCTGCATGAGAGCTTTTTGCATTTTAAACTATAAAGGAAAACCCCCGAATATGTACTTCTGACACATTTTTATCGGCAGATTGAAACCAAAATTGAACATATAATTACAATTTTACTGAAGACTAAATTACAATTTTATTAATAAGATAACCTAAAATTCCATGCATTTAAATAATTTCATTTTTGCTTTAATACTTAACATGCATTCAAAATTAGAACTTTGTCAAGGAAATCATCCCTTGATAGATTTGGTCCAAAATTTGACACAAGTTAAGATTTTAGCAATAGGATTAAATACCAAATTTCATTTTTTAAATCTCAAATTTTGAGTTTTTTAGCTATCGCGTTTATAATATTATGCGAATATGTAGACAAATACAAGCGGTCAATCCATTGATTTGATATAGATCCAAGTTTCGAACGCTAAATTACCGTTCAGGTAGAGATATTTCTACTTTATTGTTATTGTGTTTCCACATAAGAGCTTTTTGTATTTCAAACTATAGGGAAAAATCCGAATATGTATTTTTGATACATTTTTATCGCTAGATTGAAACCAAAATTGAACATAGAACTACAACGTTATTAAATACAGAGCTACAATTTTTGTAAGATAACATACAATTCCATACATTTAAATAATCTCAATTTTGCATTACTACTTTACATGCATGCAAAGTTAGAACTTTGTCATAGAAGTCATGCCTTGATGGATTTGGTCCAAAATTTGACACAAGTTAAAATTTTAGAAATAAGATTAAATATCAAATTTCGTTTTTTAAAAATCAAAATTCGAGTTTTTTGAGCTATCGCGTTTATAATATTATGCGAATATGTAGACAAATACAAGCGGTCAATTCATTGACTTATATAATTCAAATTTTGATATGGATCGGCATTTTGAACGCTAAAATACCGTTTGTATCTAGATATTTCCGTTTTATTGTTATTGTATTTTCACATGGTTTAACAGGCATGTCCTATAAATACATCTCATTCAAAATTTAATTGAAATTCATAACTTTTGTGAAAAGTTCAAATTTGACCAAATTAAGCTTGTTTAGTTCCAGACATTTTTGGATTAATTGATTCACAGACATCAGACAGATGTAATATTCAAAACGTGTTTTTCAAACTAAAGAGTGCCCAAACATGTAAAGGTTATCCAAATTATCAAGTTCCAAATTTTTGACAAGCACAATACATTCTTTTTGTAAATAACATGTATGGAAAGTAAAGTAAAAACAAATAATTACGAGAACCCAATGTATTTACTTAAGAAAATTTCGACAACGCCAGATACATGTTCTTGAAATAGTACAGTAATTTAATCATAAGGTACTTGACTGTAATACAGTCACTCTTACTTCGAACTAAAATTACGCTTATTGAGGCCATGTTGAATAGATGAAAAAAGTGTAATTATAAATTAGTGATCGAGAATTTTAATAATCGTGTGCTTAAAAGTTTAAAAGAAATTCGAATATTATAATCATCTGTTCCTTTATAACAATTTTATTCAAGGAAAGTTTTTCGGAACATTTTGAAAATGCACAAAAAGAGATTTTAAAAGTGTTAATTAAATTCTCTTTCAATAAAAAACATTGTACTACTCGGAAAGGATTAATTTTAAACTTTGAAGTGTTATGAGTTTCATATTTCCATATATTATTAATATTTCCTATCAGGTCCTAGTTGAGTATGGTGAAATCCTTTAAAACTTTCGATGATATATCCTTTAAATTCTAAACAAGATAAAAGTTTTCATTTTTCTATTTTCTAGGAACTGAGCTAATGTTTTAACTTTTATTAAAAATCTAAATTTTGTCATTAGTTTTAATATTGATCATAGAATAATTTAGAAGTAGCTGCTTGCTAAATTTTGAGATTGTTGGACTTCGTATTGATTGGGTTACTATTAACCAATAGATATATATCAGCTATCTTTAGCAGAATTTTTACCATTTATGCTAATAACATAAGAAAGAAGAAAGAGTAATTTTATGGACACTGGGACTGTAACAAAAACTTCCACCATGTCGACATCATTTTTTAAAAACCATGCCAGAATACAATATACACTCATGTCCAAAAATTAAAGATAATTCAGAGTCCCTTTGAAATTCGACACTAAAAATATATATATCACCCTTAAAATGACTAAACAGTCTTAAAAAATCCTATGCAAGTTTCAGAAAAACAAAAGAGGACATCTATAGCACTTCATAATTACGAGAGTGTAAGAGAGTGATGAACAAGGAATACATGCAATCAAATGTCAACATCAAGAGAAGATCATTGGACGACATCGTTATAGTGGCGCAGGATTGCTCGTTTGGGGAGGAATAATTCTGGGTTCCAGAAATGCCCTGCATGTTCAGATTGGAGCAATCATAGACCAAATCTATCGGGACGTCATTCTGGAATATCATGTTATTTTGGTTCAGGACGCCATGGGCACAGAATTCGTGTTTATGGATGAAATCGCCCGTCCTCACTATGAAACATCGTAAACGAATGCTTCCAATCTGAGGATATCACCCGTATGAACTGGTCAGCATTCTCACCTGAATGGAATCCAGTAAAGCACGTATGGGACATGCTTGATCGACGAGTTGCAGCCCTTCAACCACCTCCTACATGTCTACCGGGACTTCGGAGAGCATTTCTTGATGAGTGGTGTCATATTTCCCAAGATCAGATCGATAATTTGATACTCAGCATGCCTAGGTGATGTAAGGACTATATTGCATCATCTGGGAAACATACTATGTATTAATCCTCATACCAATAATTTAATATTGGTTTTTGTAAAAAAGTTTCTTTTTTTTGTAATTTGTTCCAAAAGGCACAAAACCGCAATTGTTATTATTTATATCAAACATATAGCATATTTTTTGTTCTTAATCTTTGTTTAATCAATAAACTTTATAAATAAGTCACAATTATCTTGTTTCTGATTCTTTTTTTTTCATGAACTTGTATTATCCTTAATTTATGGACATGAGTGTTCCTTAATGAAGGTGAGAAAAAATACAACCTTTTAAATTTGTAAAGGTAAAAACACATCCTTAATATTAATAAAGCAAAAAGTCTGTCGATTGTCAAATTACAGAACCGATCGTTGAACTAGCAAACTAGTTTTATTACTGATATTGAAAATTTGCACTACAAAATCCTATTTTTTTCAAATTTTCATTTATTTAAGAATTTAGTAAAACTGTGACCCCAGAATTTTTTTTGTCAGTAACTTCTGAAAGAATTATCGCACAGATGATTTTAATACCAATTTATTATTCAAAACTTTAAATTTTCAATGGTATTAGCTGAGATTCGATAGTTTAATTTGTTGAATTTTAAATAAATTTTTACGACAGTTTGCAAGATTTTCCAATCAACGAAGATCGATTAAATAACAATATCCCTCATTGTATGATAATGAAATAGTGTTCTCTATTTCAAGCACAGGAAACAGGATTTGCCGTTGATTTCTTCTTTCATTTTTGATGCTGATAATGTCTTGACCGCTTCTGAGATAGACGTATCAAAATTTTCTTGAAGATGGTGATACTGACTGCTAATGGATTAGCAGGATCCCACTTTCTTTCTCTATTATTGAGGTTGTAAATCTTAAGAAATGTGGTGTGCTCAATATTTATGAGACTTTTACAACTGAGTACTTTGACATTTCAATTCATGTTCTTGTTGATAATCTATTTATCCTATTTCAAATTGAATATGGGAGGAAATTTTTATTTATTTTGCTTTAAGTAAAAAAAAGGAAATTAATCTTTTCAAAATAATTTACTTGGATTCAATTAATCATTTGTTTGATTTTATACCTTTATCTATCTTCTAACAAAAATGGTAGTTTATTATGTTCAGCAATATCAATCGAAATTTCGAAGGAAAATTGTTTTAATTATAAATTATTAATATACATTGTAATTAAAAACTGTTCTAAAGAACTTCACATGTCCCATTTTATTAATATAACTTAGTAATTATGCAGGAGAAAATATAAGTGAACCTGTTGCTTACCGAAGTAAGATTTTATTTAATATACATAACATAACGCCATCCTATAACGCTAAGTTATCTAACCAGTTGGAAGAGCACAAGATGGAAGAAAGAGAAACAAAAAGAAAACATTTGTTAAAGGAAAAAAAGAGAGACGATACAGCATTCAGGGATTTCCAGAGAGAATGCCATCGGTGTCAAATCTTACACGAATCTGTTCAATTTTTTGCTGAAGTTATAACTGGATAGAGGGGGCAAGAATACTGAAACAAATGGTGATTATGGGTTGAACTTACGGGGGAATTAGATTACCAACTGAAAAAAAAGGGGGGGGGGTGATTGACAAATTAAATTGTGAACATATGTATGGCAAATAAACAATCACTATAGAGTCAGAAATACGCAGCGTCCATCTGGGTCCTGGGGTCTTGATTTCCATCATGAAATCTGCACTTTTGAGGGACTTTTTAAGTTAAAATTTTGGTTGATTATCACAAGGGGAATTCTGGTCTCAACTAATGTAGGTCTTGAAGAGGTCTTGGTATTTATGATTATGGTTTACTATGGAATGGATTTTGCCGCATGAAATGTTATTTAATATACAGAGAGAGTTCTAACAAAGTAAACACCTTAAATATATTTAGAAAATACGTTATTTCAAATCTATTATTGATTTATAATGTAAAGCAGATATATATATAATTATTAACTTATTGAAGCAGAACCGAAAGAATTGTAAGTATTTAATAAAAATGAAAAATAAAGTAACAACTAAACTTGTAAGTAAGATTTTATGCGTCAAAAAATTAGTCACTCATAATTCTTTCTCATTCAAGTATTTTAATTTGATAAAAGGTGAGAAAAAGTCCTGAAAAACTTTAAAAATTCATAAAGTCTGTAAAATTAATCAAAATAATAAACGGTTTGGAGGTTTAGCTCCGATAAGTCGCAAAATATTTTTTGGGTAAGAAAAATAAATAGTTAAACAAACAGCCGATAGATGGCGATTTGCAAATAAGTGAAAGAACACACAGGCAAATAACACAAAATATTGCTAACATTTATTATTGCAATATAAGTTCAACATGTCCACCACCAAAAGCGATTATCCAGAAAAATGCACGTCACAGAAACATTTTTATTCAAGAATAATTGAAACAAATTTTCATAGAAGGGTGGAAAAAAGTTCCTCCTGAAGTAAGAAAAAACTGGTCACATCTATACCTAGAAAATTAAAGGCAGTCATAAAATTTAAAAGGCGAAGACAAAATATTAATATTACAGTTTTTATTATTTTTGTCAGTATCAGGGTTCTCGACTTGGTCTTTTTTGACCCACGAAATCTGATACTTTTCTATTTTATTTGAATTATTATTTTTGAATTTTGACTTAATTAAATGTTTACAAGTTGTTGCATTCTACACGAATAGTTTAAAAACTGCATAGACCTATTTTCTGTAATAAATCAATAATATATTTGGAATAAAACCATTTCTAAATCAGTACTAACGATTATTTTCTTTTGACTCCAACCGAAAGACGTTTTTATTTATAAATGACAAATCATTTACGAAAACGAATGTTTCACAGAAAACACCGATTCACATTTATTCCTAAAATTTACTTAAAATGAAAGGGGGAAAACAAGCCAGAAATGACTAAACAAAAATTTCAATTCATTCAGAATTATGAAATTTATTCAAAAAATATCCATGATGCACTTTTAAAACTGGGCGTCAATTCAATTATGGAAATCATTAATCTATATGTCATTGATATTTTTACACCGAATGCAATCATTTTATACCTTTCTCCTAGAAAGGTTTAAAGCTTCGAATTTTATTCTCCAAACTTTTGCATTATCCTGTTTTCAAATTAATACAACTTTAATTAGTATCCGTTGTAGAATAAAAAATTGCATCAGCGCAGAAATTATTTATTATGCTTTTGAACTGTAACTACATAACCTAAAACTAATTCCAAAAATATTAATACGCGAGGAATAAAAATTGTTCGTAACTTCCATCCATTTGCATTTCCAAATATGTAAATCATTTCTTTAGCGGAAATCCTGTTTGACCGAAATTCCAAATTGTCAGTATCTTCAGGGGTAATCTCTCTTAGGCGTTTGGGATAACACAATTTTCTGTTTACATATTCGGTCAAATTAAAGCAATTAATTTTAGTTAGGGAAATTTGTCCCATTAATCGTTAGGGAATGCTGTTGCCTGCTGTTCATAGAAGAAAATATATCTAATTTGGAGATTGGATCTTTCTTTAGATGGGATTATACACAAGGAAAATTAAATTATCCTGAAGCAGCTTTTAATTAATGTAATAAAATAAATTTGGAGTTATTTAATTTTCTAAATTGTGATAATAGATTCGTAATTCCCTATAAATTCGTAACTGCCTTATTTTAGGTAGTTTAATTAAAATAAAACAATTTTCTTTCATGTCTATTAACTTTGTATTGGAAATAAGATGGAATATTAATTAAATCATATTAATTAAAAATATTAATTAAATCATGGAAATTGAATATTAATTAAAAGACTAAATTACATTTGATTCTCGTCTAGACTCATTTTTTAAACTTCGAAATATATTTTCTAATAATAAATTTTTGGAGTGATAAATTTATGAAAAATATTGTAAACAAAATCAAATATTAATAAATATAATAATAATAATAGTCCATATGTTTGATATTTTTGAAAAAAAATATCTTCTAATAACAAACAAAAAAAATCATAGCCACTCAAAAAAAGTATTAATTAAAAAAAAAATTGCAAATAGAATCGACAATTATTGTAATATTTGTGAGTCACAAGCTAAAATTAAATTTATTATTATATATTTTATAACGTTACAAAATAACCTGCGAAATATTTTTTACAAAAATATACTTTATAGAATAGAAAAGAAATGACATATAGGTCGTTATTTTTGAGGATATTATATGATTAATCTATATCTAAGGAAACATGAATGATAATCATTGCTAAACACAATACTTTTGAGCTCCTGTGTCAACAAAAAAGAACATGCTGATAAACTTATTGTTAAAAAAATATTATTACATTATAAATAATATAATACATTATAATCAAATTTACATCAACTTATTTTCATTCGACTTCTAGTATCGTTTTATAACAACATCCAAATCAAAATTTTCAAAAATATTACTGTTGCCAATTTTGATTTACAATTATTTACAAAATAATATTTATAGTTATTAAACTACTCGTACATTATTTTTAAAGAAAATAATTATGATTTATGCCGCAACACATTTTGTTAACGTAGATCAATTCACTTTCATGAAATATATATTTCAACTCATTTTAATTTAAAAAATGAATTTCTTTATCTTTAAAATATGCATAACTTTTGATATTAAATTTTTTTCATTATTTTCAAATGAAGTATGAAATTGCTCATATATCCTTCAAACAAAATATGACAGCTGGTCACTATAGCCGATTAGTTATTGGGTTGGCAACTAAGTGATTGCTGCTTTTGTCGATACATTCACTCTACACTTTCTTTTGTTTTGTTAACGTGGTCAGAGCATCTAGCCTATATCTTTTTCTTACTGTGTGGACGTCTATTTATAATTAGTAAAAAATTATATCGATTAGTTCTTTAGTTTCGTTTTTATCAACATTTTAAACTAGAAGAACAGAACGTGCACTATCGAAACATTTTATTGTATCACTTCCGAAAAGGCAAGAACGCATCGCAAGCCCAAAAGAATTTATGTGCTGTATACGGAGATGAGGCCTTAAACGAAAGCAGTGTCGAAATTGGTTTGAAAGATTTCGTTCTGATGATTTTTCACTGAAAAATGCACAACCATCTGACCATCCAGTCGAAGTGGATGAAACCCATATCAAGGTCTATATCGATTCAGATCGTCACAGCACAACACGAGGCATTGCAGAGAAGCTCAATACATCACACACAAGCATTGAAAAAAAATTAACAACCTTTGGTTATGCCAAGATACTTGACCTATGGATCCCTCACCAGCTAAAGGAAATTCATTTGACGCAACGGATTAGCGTCTGTTATTTGCTTCTGAAACACAATGAAAATGATACATTTCTGAAAAAATTAGTTACTCTTGACGAAAAGTGGATAGTTTATAAAAATGTTACTCGCATGAGATCGTGGGTGAAGCAATATCAACTAGCCCAAACAACATCAAAAACGGAGATTCACCAAAAGAAGATTATGTTGTCAGTATGGTGGGATTACAAAGGAATTTTGTATTTTTAACTCATG
>JAOUZG010051355.1:4741010-4754698 GCA_026289955.1 Argiope argentata
AAATATGAGAAAACATCGAAATTTGGTACTGCCGTGATTAAAATCAGTTTCAGGCTTGTTACGATCCGCTTTATCAAAATAACTCCTTTGGCATGATGTGAAGCGATTATGAATGCCTAGATAAGGAGGAAGTAAGTTGAAGCTTTATATTTTGAGTAGTTTTTCACTACATCGTTGTAGCCAGGATTTAGAGAGAGATGAATGAGTATATGTTAGATCAGTGCAGTAAAAAATAAAGAAGTTTATCTCAACAGGTACTTTTTGAATGACCAAACTTCTGGTAAATTGATTAGACAGGTTTGGAGACGTATGTTTACAAGAACAGATCAAATATACAGTTATTGGAAGGTTATACTTCAACATATACACAACATTTGTGAAATATGCTTCAATCTCGTTCTTATATTATTAGAATATTCACTTTTATCAAAAATGTTTTATTATTAATATCAGTGATAATTCGATTAGACAAATTTTTCAAAATTATTTCCCCAATGCTTTCAAAAGTTCCATTTCAAAAACCTATTAAATATTCTATATAAAGTTGCGGAAGAAATTATCCGAATTTTTTAAATCTGAATAATAAGATTCTATTCGAAAATCATTAAACTTTAACTTTCGATATCATTTGTTTCATCTCCAAGTACAGTAATGCATCTGTGACACAGGAAAAAAAGATTCAAGAGTAAGAAACGATCATTTTCTATCAGCAAATAACAAAATAAGTTTTTCTGTATTATTACGTAAAGAAAGTTATGTTAGATTCCCATATGAAACAAGAATTTTTAAATAAGCTAGAAAAAGAAGGCTCCACATCTCTCTTACCACAAAACAACAATCATGGAGCAATAAGAATAGGTATTTTTTAGAATGTATTTTTCAGGAGGTCTTATGTTTTTGAATTTCGAATGTGGATGACGATGGCTATTTCAATATATTAAAAACCTTTTTGTGAATTAATCAATAAATTTTAATGACATTTTGGTGTGATTTGCCACCTTGCAGTAAATTTAAGATTTAAATAACAGAACAATGATATAAAAGTTAATAAAGGACAAGTATAATGTTATTAAAATTGAAAGTAATAATCTATAATAAACATACATCGCCAGAATTTTTAAATCTGATTTTTTTATATAGACGATTTAAGGAATAACATGTTTTTAAAAATAAAAGTTAATGATTTACTGTCATTAATTTAATTTGATAATTGAAAGTGGATACAAAATCAACACACACTTTGAAATTGAAAAGCCAATAATTTCATTTCATTATTTTATTTCTAAATCATCTCTGTCTTTGATGTTTGAACCTATATATAGATTTTCACAAAAATAGATAAATACTCTTCTTTATAAACATCAAGTTTTACAAACTTAGAGCAAAGGAACAAATAAATAAATAAAAAAAAATACATGTTGCTGTTAAAAGATTGGACATATTCATTTTTCCATAAAGTGTTTTTCAAATATTTTTGGTTTATATAATCTATTTTACTACTCACCAGCACGAAAATGTTTCTAAATAAGTCATGAAATGTGCTTATTAAAAAAATTTAACTATTTAAAAGCCACTTTCATGAAAAATAACCTTCAATGTGTTTTAAGTTCTTGGTGTTTATTCTTGAAGAAAACTTTCTCCATTAAATATGCATGCATTGCCTGCAACTGGAGAAATTCAAATAACTAGCTTTTAGCAAGGTGAAAACTTACTTTAATTCAATGTAGTTGAAGTAAAAGTTGGTTTTCGGTGTTTTTAAAAATAGTTTAAAGAGCTCGAAAATGTTTCATTAACAATATCTTTTAAAGGATGAGTTTTCTAGAGTAGAAAAATAAACTTTTTGAAAAAGAACTTTTCATATGAAAGAAAAACATCATCATTGTGTTGTAATTTTCAGAATGTTCCAAAATTGAAGTTCATGTCATCTAAAATTATTTTTTCAACTTTTTTTGAAATTGAATACAGATATAAATAACTGTATTAATTTTCCCCAAATTCTTTTTAAAAACTTATTGCACTGTATAATTTTTTCTTGTTTTTATATCTAGCAAACAACATATAAAAAATTAGGTTGTACTGATTGAAGGTCAAGATACGAGCTTGCAATCCACAATGGGGGCGCTAAGGCCAGTAGCTGAGTAACATGACCATAATACAAAAGTCGACTTCGGTATCGTGGATGTTATCTGGCTTATGAAACTAGCGCCACAGTAATGCCCCACCAGTAAGTCGGCGGAGGGATGAACGATTTTTATAGCTCCAAGCGTGTTATGGCGAGTTGCTGCTTGCTTGCGTTAAGTGAGTCTGATGACATTGCTTTGCTTGCTTGCTTGCGTCAAGTGGGGTTGGCGGCTTTGTTTGCTTGCGTCAAGTGAGTTTGACGACTTTGTTTGTTTTTGCTGCGGGTAGATGGCGCCACGACTGCCACAGGAGGTTGCGTTGCCAAGGTCACCAATGTACAGATTGAAGGTCGCCATACGAATCTGCGACGCTAAGACCTCTGATATTTTTTTATTAAATTAATAAAAAAAATATCAGAGGTGCTCATTATCTGTTCCAGACCTAAATTACAATATGGGGATGAATAAATAAAGTCCACCCAGTAAAAATGGTTTACGAAATGTGAGCTTAAAGTCAGTCTTCCGTCTTCGGGTGCTCAGGGGTCCATACCCTGAGAAGCTAATGCACCTCTCCTTCCGTTGTAAAGCGGAACACGAGAACAACAGTAACATCTATAAGTACTCATATAACTGTTACACTTCGGTTCATACATCATATTACTCTAAAGTCTATGACGAATTTTTTTATAACGCTAACTACATTTTGCGATAAATTCATTTGGCAGGGAAAATAGCAATGTTTTGTTTCCCATAAATATCTTATATATATGTAGGAAAGGTGTCTAGGGGTTGTTAAATTAATGTTGAAAATAGAAAACGCCAAGTTTAAACAAGCAATTAATTTATTTAGCCAAAACACAAATTAATACTAAACAAAAATCACAACATTTAACTTATTTACAAAAGAGAAAAGAGAGATTTTACTTAGAAGATAGTAGAGCATTGTTTCGATTAAAGGTGAGGACACCAATGGCCCTAATTTTAGGCCTAGTGCATCCGTTTAACGGAGAAAAAATTCACCCTTTCACATTCCGAATGGCGACTCTCCGAAGAGGTAAGTTCCTTAAGTAGCAAAGCCGATACTCTGACGTCACAAACAGATGACGTATGAATTGAAATGATCGGTGTCTCCATCTTTTACAATAGTTAGGAATTAATTAAATCGATTTGTAGAGAGTTATATTTTTACGTTTCGAAAATATTTAAAATTAATTTATCTGATTAATTGTAGATTATTTAGAGTTTTCAATATTAATTTCTACATATAATATGTAAGAAACGCATCATAATTAAAATTATAAACAGAATACTTATTTATTTGCTTTCAAAACACAGTTATATTAATGATGATTACAGAGTTATACAGTTATGTTAATGAATTACACAGTTATATTAATGATGAAACAATGACCGAAATCTGTCCTTCATTCTAACATTAAAAACTAGCTGCAAATGATACAGAGAAGCCTTTTTAAGAAGTAAACGGAATGCAGAAAAAAAGGGACATAGAACTTAAAAAGAATTGAATTATATTTTTAATATAGTTATATTTAAGGAAATAAATTGCTAATTTATTATTGTGAGGAAACTTGAAAATGATTCTCACATTTTAATAATAATAATAATAAATAATACTTTGATGAGTACATTTCTACTAAAGTGTTCAAATCAACTGGTTAGTATAACTATTCTATAGGGTGTTCCGGCAAAGCCGAATAAGCTCTTCACAGCCAGAGTTGATGTTTGGAATACATAAAATCTTCTCAAAGAGTTGCATTCTAAGACCCATAGTTTTTGAGAAAAACGCGAGAAAAAATGTACGATGTCATACTCTGTTTACGAAAAAAGCTTTATTCGAAACACGAGCATCAGTACTTGCATAACTTTAAATAGGAAAATGTTCGAAATGTCTCCCTCGCATATGAAGGCACGTGTGAGTAATGCAATAGTTGACAGTACTCGTTCTAACATCATAGTATCCAGAAAACTAAACGCACTGTGGAGAAGAATGGACTAAGTCCATTTCCAAGTAATTTGGTTTCGAAAAATTAATTCCTTTACATAGGCCTATAGGAAGGAATCTAAAGGATTCAGATCTGGAGATCATGGTAGCCCTAAAACAAGACTTCGACGCTCAATTCCTCGTCCCAATAAAGGTTTTATGGGAAAAGGATATGAAGTATTATATTTTCTGGCGCATTTTTATTGAAAACTATGGTTGGTAGACGTGCAGTTCTATGGGTCTTTTTTATATCTTCGAAACAAGGAATCTGGTTGTGCTGAGTTTATCTGATTTTACTGGGCTACCCTCTATATTTCTATATTGTATTCTTTAAACCCGTTTTCCTGAATTTGCTTTTTACAAAATCTCATCTTGAACAAAAATTTTTAAGTCCAATCACATTTTATTAACAGTGTTTGAAATTTACTTTGTATAATGACATATGTTGAAAGAATAAAATATTTTGATTAGAATAATTTATTACGTCAAAGAAAATAAGAATTTTAATCCTTTTCAAGAAATAGTAAAAGTTTTAAGATAATATTCATTCAAAATTAATTTCAGTATCTAAAATAAAATTTCTACGTTTATTAAATTTATTATGAAAATTCTACAACTTTTTTTAAGGGAAATATTTAAAAAAAATAAAAGAAAAGAAGAAAAGAGAAAAAAAAAGAGAAAAAAATTATTCTTAAAATTTATGATCATGAAAAATATTTTTAAAACCAGCGTTTTTTGGGAAGTTTAATTTCAATTAAAGAGAAATAAAGGTAATATAATTTAAACCTGCAAACACACATTTTTAAAACTTTTATAAACATATTTATTATTCTTATTCATGAAGACTTGCTTTAAGGTTAGGAAGCTGCATGAATAGTATAAATTAAACATTTAGTTCGCGTACAGCTAGGTCACCTTTCACTTTCTTTTTACTATCTACTCACTGAGGAAAACTTTATTGATCCTCCTAAAATAACAATCCTATAATGGCATATTTAAATGTTTTTAAAATAAACATTATTCACAAAAGAATTCCTTTTTATGCGTGACTTAGGTCATAAAATACAGTAATTTAACATCGATTCATTTATTTGCATTTTATGCTTTAAGCCAATGCTCAAGAATAAAGAGTTAAAAATATTTATGTTTTGGATGAGCAGACACGAGTTGACATATGTTGTTTTTCCCACCATTAACCCAGAAAAACAAATTATTCAGGAAAAAAAACTATTGATTTCATTCGGAATTTAACATATGGACTTCTGTAGATATAGATAAATTAACAAGCTTTTTAATCTCTAGAAAAGTTTTATCTAAACAGAAAAATATTTCTTAAAGTCCGTTAAACTATCTAATTATGATTGAATTAATCACAAAACTAATTTTATAAATGTTTTGATAACTTTATCAAAGAACTATACCTCAATAACTATAAAGTTAAGTTAAAAAAATCGAACCCTTAATCTAAAATAATTTTGTATGATTATATTTTAAGGTTGATTTATCTGCTGTGTCTTGGATTTTTTGTGCATAATAAGTTTTACATAATGCAGTTTACAAAAGGGATATCTTTTCCTTCTTCATACATCTCGCATTGAACCTAATACCAAAAGTTTCTTTCTACGTAGCCAACTGGAATAGAGCGGGATCCTTTTACGTTTATCCATTTCTGACTTATCTACACAGATTCCCTCTGGCCAACTTTTGTTGCTGTAGCTGTGAGAAGATAGGATCCCCAATTAACTATGCCACCGAATGATTACTAGTTAATGACTAAAATTGATCAAGACAATTCGTAAGAATTCAGAAAATGAAATTTGGAAATCAAGTTGTAACTTTAGTTGGTAATAATCTGCCAAATGTGGCAATCTTCTGCATTATTTTCTGGAAACCCTAAAACTGGAAAATTGAATTCCTTAAAAGCGAAAAACCATCAATTTGTTGCCCACGCAATTTGAGTCTTAAAAAATCTTCAAACCAAAACAACATCATGTTCTCACATGATAATATCCATTCATGGATTTTGACTATTTTTGAATCAGTATTTTTTAAAGCTAATGGAATAGTTTTATTACTTTCTGGAGTCAAACTATAATATTGGTTAGTCTGAGATGTAAATATTTTTCAATCTTGGCGACGTTGATTATCCTCACTACCAGTTGCATTTTTTACTTGCAATGAGTCACAAGACTCAAATATCGATTTATAGAAATTTGAAATCAATGGTGTTTTGAAAACTCATACCTTTTAGACCTCGAAATCTAATGAATTCCTATATGCCTCACAAAAATACAAATAAAGTTTATATTAGAGTTTTATATTAAATCCAGGAACTATGTAAACCAGACTAGGAATCTGTATCGGACCATAACGAGACTGATATTTGGAAACAAAGTTAATATTGTTATGAACATGACTTGTGTCATTTGCTTTGGTATGTTATTCTATTTTCTACTTCTATGAACAGCAGAAGTTTTAATATTTGATTTTATTACCTTCATTACATTATTGACTCTACCTTTCTGATTTTGGAGACCATGCGTATTTATGAAAGATTGTTTGCGCACACGGAAAGCTAAAAAGACTAAACTTTAGCCTTTATAAAAGTATTCTGTTTACCTGAATCCATCATATTTTTGTTTGTATATATATATATATCTCATTCTCAAGGGTATGTTTTTGAGATGTTTAAAAAATAAGCAAAAGTTGCTGTTTATCACAAAATGATGTCTCAAAACTCATGAAACAAGGATTTTGTCTCTTTTTCGTAATTTTAAAGTATCTTAAAAGAAATGGCATAATATTTTCCGAATATTTAACTGAGAGAATAGTTATATAAATAGAAGTATGTCATCTTCCTTTATTTCTAAACAATTTGTTTTGATTACAATTTTTTATGCATTTTTCTTTTTCCGAAATTCGAGCCTTAAATTCGAGCCCTAGTAGCAGACAAATATTGTATAATATTGAACTATATTCGCAATATTGTATAATATTGTGGAATATTGTTTAATATCATATAATATCGCACAATATTGTACAATATTATACTACAAGATGTGCTACCTGTGTTTAACTACGGAGGTGTTTGAAGATCTGTTGTTTGTTGTTAACAGATGCACTTATCATGGACAAGCCGAGGAATCAGCGAGTTTTAAGCCGAAAGGAGCTTCTCTTGTTTTTGAAGTAGCATCAACAAGGGCCAAGAGTAAGATTTAGCTAAACGCTCATCACAATCGCTAGCACAGTCCTTTATTTACAGAGGGTACATTTATATATCTTTCAGATAGAACACAGAAGAACAACCCTACCCGAACCGGGACTAGAACCCGGGACGCCCTGCTCTCGGAGAAGACGTGCTATTCCTATGACAGGATGCTGGCTCTTTGAAGATTTTGTATTATTCAGTATTTTAACATCTGAATATATGAAATCGTCCATGCTTAGAGTAATAACTCTTGAGCTAATGGATCAGAGGTTATCATTCTCTGTTCTAAATTTAAATAACGACCCAGCGATATTATAAAAATTTAAATTCATTGTTTTTAAATAAAGGTATTTCTAACTGCTAAGTAGCCATGCGTTTATTGACCAATTAATATAAAACGTAATTTTTAAAACCATGTAAAGCGCTTTTGTAATTTGAATCTTAATCTATATATAACTTATATCGATTTGTAGTCGGCTTTCTGGTACAAAGGTAGCGCGTCTTCTTCGTGTTCTTGGAGTCACGGGTTCGAGTACCGGTTAGGGCATGGTTGTTTTTCTGTTGTGTGACTGTGCCCCCCTGTAAAAAGGGGTTGTGCAAGAAAATGTGGGGAGTTTGTAGCTGAGTCGTTCTCTTGGCCCTAGTTGGCGCTACTTCCAAAAACAAGAGACGCTCCTTTCGACTTAAATCTGCTGCTGTATCAGCGGGGGGCTTGTCCATGGACAAGTTCCATAAGTCATAACATACACACGCGTATCTAATTGTTTTTTCTATTTCTGGTTTGTGAAAAGGAAATATTTTCCTTAAAACTGAATCAACTGTTAAATATATCACTATAATTTACAGACTTGCTCCAACTTCATATACTGGTGATCTTAACTTACTTATTTTTATTTACCTAATATCACATTCTCGTCATTCTGTGTTTCTTTACTCCAAATGATATAATCAGAAATTGATTACTGGAAAAAATTTCACATTTTTAAATGTAAAAGAAAAAAATTGCGTAAAATAATATCCGAACATGATTATTAAGTTCATATCATATCATAGCTATTCTGTTACAATTTAACCAAAAATAATTCAACATATAATAATTATTATCAAAACTCTTACATTTTGTAAATGGGCAAAACAAAAGAAATCCTACAGATGTTTTCCTACCTTGATGTATTCAAAAATTTTATAATATTATTAATGTGATGTTCTGAAATTCATTCGAAATTTATATTATTATTTTGTAATAAATCTGACACTGAAGTATTGATAGCGTTGTTTTTGAAAATGATTTTAGAATTTGTTCTAGTTTTGTCCACAATATTAGGTATAGAAAAATGAAAATGAAAAAGTAAATGTGATATTATATAGTTGAGCCTAATATTTAATGAAGTTTTCAAAAAAAAATTCTTTTTTAAAGTTATGAATTCTGTAAGCTTGAATTTCTTTTTCTATTATTGTAAGTCGATTTTTAAAAAAAATAAAATCATATAAAAGCCTAATTTGTCACGTGTTGTTATATTTAGCTTAGTTAATTAGATCATTAATTCTTCAGCAGTGACATAATCCAAAAATTGGAATAGAGAGTAGTTAACAATAAAAATAAAACGGCTTTTAATATTAAAGGAAATTAGGGAATGCCATTGAGAAAATTCTAATCTAATTTAAAACATTAATTCACGTTTTACTTAACTAAAACCCATATTTAATTACACATTTAAAACACACATTTAATTAACACACACATTTAAGAGCAACACATTTAATTAAATAACACAATTTTTGATTGAATCTATTTATTAATATAAATTATTAGACATTTTGAGGTATATTATTTGTCCAGTATGTTGAATCGAAATTGAAATTTATTTTATTTTCTTTCAAGCGACATATCCCCAATAAAAATTTCTAGATAATTCATGTGTGTATCTATTTTTTTTAAATCTTTCGATATCACATTTTCTTAAAAATGCTCAATGAAGAAATTACAATAATTTGTTACCTTTACTGATGCTTGACAGCATGGATGATTCGTATGTACAAATTTCCTTACTCAAGAAAAAGCTTGCGTAAGGACGTCTGTAATCACTTTTGTCTAGTGGTTATGTTACAGCTATAAATACTAGCATCGCGGCTTCGATCCTTGATCTTCATTTGCCACAAACTTTCCTAATAAACAAACAAACAAAAAAAAAACTAAATCTTTATTGTTCGCAAAGTTGAATAAAATTTTCTCTCGATGTTTTTATTCTAAAACCTGAAGACAGAAATGTTTGGAAAGCCTCAACAGAAAAATGAATTTTTTAATGCTTGAATATATTTGTTAAGAATGAGTGCAATTAACCATTCATGATTTCGATTCTTATTATAAAACAATTTTTAGGTTAAATTTCTTTTTACAATTTTATGGCATCGATTGAAAATATTAAAGATGTAACTTATAATTGTAACTGAGTATATTTTTGTTATTATGTAGTCGGTAATGACATCGAGTGACAATATAAGGGTTTTGAGTGATAATAATGAGCGCTAAGTAATAATTATATTAACCCTTCGCACTCCGATAAATAATTAGATGAAAAATTATTCACCTAATACAAAAATTTGTATATTGCTATGAAAAATAAATATACAATATTCTTTTAAGTCGAATTTCTTTAAAAAATTAATCTACATTTCTAAAACATTATGTAGACATTTTTAACAATAAAATTTGAAATATGAATAAATAAAACGTCACAATGATGCACCGTCTTGAATAGTGCTTCAGAGGCACTATAGGAGTGCGAAGGGTTAATAAAAGTCTTTACTATTTTCATAATGATATCAAATGGCGATAAAAGGATACCCACGGATAATATTATGACCAGCTGACTTTAACGTTGTATAACAAACTGTGATAATGTTGGTGAGATAAAGTGAAAATAATTAATCTGAAATGACAATTATATAATTAAAAAAGAGGTTTTCCAGGTCAGATAATTAGCAAAGTAATACCGCATAATGCATTTAACGTGTAACTCATTTCTGAATCTAGAGTCTCATCACGAGTTTCTATTATTTTTTTTGTGTTTATTTTTTATGGTGGGGGTGTGCATAGATTTTTGAATCGTGTTGTATTGATTTTTGATTTCAAAATACTAAATGTTATTGATATTAAAACCCAAATATTTAGATCCAAGTGGCAAAGATTTCCTTTTTCCCAAGTGGTTCCTTTTTTGATGTTTCTGCTATGTTGATTCTGTCAAACACATTTTATGCTGCATGCCATGTTGATTTTGATGCCAAACACCTTTTAATTGAATGTACTGCTTTTAACTCTGACGTATTATTTTTATACATCACGTACAACTTTACAGGAATTGGTGGGTGGAAAATACCATCCGAATATTTTTTATTTTTTAAAAGCCATTCGTTTTTATATTTGTCATTGGGACTTTTTAGCTTTTATTTGTGTTTTGCATTGCCTCTTAGCTTAACATTTTCGTATGTTAGAACCTATATTTATTTGTAATATCACATATTTAATTTTTTCAATACTTTTTTTTAATAAAGATTTATGTTGATATCATAGATTTTATATTCAGTTGTTTTTAAAACTATGATTTGATTTTACCGTTTGCTTGGAGAAGTATAATTAAAGATAGTTCTTGCGCCATAAAACCACAAACAAACAAATTACAATAGCAAAAATTAAACTCTATAACAATTTTTTCTGAAATTTCTCAGAATAACATATTTCTTTTAATATTTTAGATACGTAATTAATTAAACAAATAAATTAAATCTATTCACTGTATATCTAAATAGACCAAATTATTTGTGAATCCAGTGGTTTAAGAATCTGAAAAAAAATGTAACTTGGTTCTGATTAACCTTCTATTATACTATCAGAATGGTTTCGGATTAAATTAAATTTGAATTTAATGAATTCAATTTGCCATATAATAATTATAGTTTAAAAATTGAATAAAAGAATGCTTTCAAATTCTATAAGGTAATAATAATAATTTTCTTTTCAACAAAGGAAGAATTTGTTTTTTCCATGTCTTTTCTTTAATACAATACTAAATAAATCCAGAAATTTTCAAAAACGGTACAATCAATAAAATCACCGCAACTTCATAAACTAAGTCCCTTTTACAGATCATAATAACTTGAGAATATACATTTAAAATTCCTATTTAAAATATATTATTCATAAAGCTAATTAGTGCAGAACTATTAATGTGTTTGTCCAACTGAATACATTTAAATGAATCATTGCTTCCAGTTAACTTCGTCAAACATTTATACCATAATAATTAGGGTTATTTAAGAATATTTGAAATTCAAATTTTTGAAATAACCGTAAGTCTGTAGAAAGTTAAGAATAGATAGTTTTAGGATTAAAGCGTTTTCATATTTAAATAATGAATCGTGTTTCTTATATTCGGTGTTTTATAACGAGTATTGATTTGTTCCAGCGACAAACAATTGGGAAGCATCAGGCCTAAATTGCTCGAAAGCAATTTGAAATGTGATATATTGCTAGCAAGAAAGAGTAATACATTATGATATATTTTCCAAAAAGAAAATTGTTTGTAGTTAGAAATATCATAAATTCTTAATCAGGACGTAGAGACGATAGTTCGTGTTGTTGTCT
This sequence comes from Argiope argentata, assembly GCA_026289955.1. Taxonomy (NCBI): domain Eukaryota; kingdom Metazoa; phylum Arthropoda; class Arachnida; order Araneae; family Araneidae; genus Argiope; species Argiope argentata. Next base: position 4,752,983 of record JAOUZG010051355.1, read on the forward strand.
TGTGCTCCGCTTTACAACGGGAGGAGGGGTACAGTAGTTTCTAATGGCATGGGCACTTGAGCACGCGATGGAAGAAGTCTGGCTTCTAGCTCACACACGTCAGAAAACCCTTTTTACGGGGGGGCTGACTTCATTTATGCATTTCATTCATTCAAACACAGATCTTAATTTTGATCAGGAACAGAGAACGATCACCTCTAACCCAGTACCCCCATTGGTATTAGTCTCAATATGGAGGAGTTTGTGACTAAGGCAGATTTAACGTGTGCCAGTCACCACACACTCGGAGAGTCTTTGACTGTCGGGTTCAAACACGAAGCCTAACGGAATGCGAATTCAACGCCATGCCAACCATACTATTCCGGCCCTGAGATGATAGTTTATAAGGCTATTTGATAACCATTAGAAATAACTAACACAACGGAATGTCTCTAGATATTTTTGATACTGTCAAAAGCTAATAATAAAACTTTTCTTACATTATTTCATTTTCTTTTTGGTATTTTTAAGGAATTATATGTTGAAAGGCTCTAAAGTCTTTCTAGTAATTGATACCGTCTTGTATTTAGTACTATGCTTTAAGTTTTGCTTGAACAAAATATATTTATTTGACGCTAATGGTTAAAAAAACCCAATAAATTAAAGAGACAAAATTATTTTGGGAAGCAGGAAGACTGCTGATTCCAAAGATGCAAAGAATTCTCCCAACTTCACCATTTAAAATTTTATAACAATCAAAGGTATGAGATGGAAAGAGAAAGGGAATTACGAGAGTTTTCAAAAATAAATAAAAGATATTTAAAGATGAAATTTTGGGCTAAAAAGTAACTTTTAATCTAGAACTTGCTCTAGAATTGAAAAAATTTCATATCACATTAGGAGCCTCGTTCCCTGCTAACTTTCCCTCGCCAAATTCGATTTTGCTGCAATTCCTGCATGCCAATACCTAAATACTGATGAAATGTTTCGTGTTTTTGCACCAACGTAGATAGTTTAATTAGTAATATTAAACATCCTGTCTTAAAGCAACACCAGGGCCATTTTGAGACGGATCTTGTAATTTTGAACCGCTATCAAATGTTGAAAATGGCATATAACCTTGCCATCAAAATAACCACTTCACGATTAGTTTTAGTTTCAGTTAGTTTTCTTTCCAAATTGACAGATTCTCCTTCGGTGTTTCATTGAATTTTTCTTCTTATAATATCGGTGGATATTCAAATTCTGTTTGAATATCAAATCAGATTTTAACCGCTTTTTTCTTGGGTATTCAGATAATTGCCAGATGAGAGAGCAATAAAAATTACTGTTATCTGAAAAATATGAGCAAACTGGTAAACCAGTTAAAAGTGCTGCTACAAATGGTACATCTATAAATAAAGTTAAATAATTATATCACTTTAAAATAATTTGGTCATAAATAAAGCTTTAATTTTTCTTTTGTTATCCTTATTTCACCATCAAGCGCATAAATATTTATTATGACGCAATAATATTTTTAAAAAAATATTTCAAATAATCCTGGCACATTAAACCTCAAACGTCTCTTATCAGGTGATTTATTATCAGCCAATCACAAAGCGAATAAAATCCAATGTTTACATAACTCTTTTAGAAAATAAGGGAATTTACCCCTTTTGATGAAGAGATTTTCCTAGTTTTAATTTTGCACACACACACACACACACACACACACACACACACACACACACACAC
>JAOUZG010051355.1:4776123-4800300 GCA_026289955.1 Argiope argentata
AGTAGAAAATATCCGATATATCTTTCAAAAACAAACATGTGCATTTCATTCATTAACGAGAAATGCAAAAAACAAACAGCAGAATTTTAATAAATATCCGAGTGTGTTCTAATTTTAAAATGTCAAAGTTTACACGTATAAGAACATTTTTTTTATTTTGAAGCATTTTTCATCCTTTCCCACAAAATTTCATCGAATTTCGATTAGGGGAATATCCCATCTTAGTTACGTGACCAAATCGTCCCAAAAAATAAAATGAACCTTCACTCATCTGGAAATGCGTTCTTAAAATGACGTCATCAGTTTAATTATCATAAGAATTTGGTCCGAATGTCATTCTGATAATTTTTTATCATCTTTTCGAGTTCATTCGCATATTTGCCAAGGAAAGAAAAATTTAAATTACTTTACAAAGAAGGAGAATATCGACTGAATATTTAGTCCTTTTTAAAAATTTGGAAACTACCTAAATTAGTTTTACTTTTCTAACGACATCATACTTAAAGATATTAGAAGAAAAGCAAATCGACTTACCACAAAATAAACTAATGAAATTGTAAGAGATGAATAGAAATTGCTTTGTTGCATGATAAATCATTAACTTTTTTTCAGCTAACGGTTCAGAATTCTACAGAACCTAAAGGCTCGATAATATTAACTGTTTTTGTAACCTTTATAACGAATTTATCATCCTAAATGTTTATTTACTAAGAAGATAAGAATGCCAATTTTTCATAATAAGACCATCTTTCTGAAATGTTTTATGAATATTAATAGTAAGACTAATAAAAAGCAATGCTGATTTTCTAAAAAGATTTTTGGATAATTAATTCACTAAGAAACATTATTCTTATCATTTTCGGTTTTTCTATGATATAATTTTTTTCAGAAACGCAATTATATAGAATTTCAATATATTCAGTATATCTTATTGAAAAAGCATTAAGCTTAGATGTCAGTAAAATACGAAATAAATAATAAAGATAAGTACTTAATTCAGCACAAAAAAATGCAGAAGAGTATATATTTTTGAAACGCAAATGTAAAGAATTTTTGAATTGATTGAATTATATTTCTATGAAATGGCATAAAAAGGCACGTGGAAATTTACTCTCAGCTAATTATACTATGAAAACTTATGAGATCCCACTGTATAGGATTCACTTAAACGCTTATAACATTTTAACAAATTTTACTTTCAGAATATCATTTTTTTAAACTTGAAAAATTGAGGTTACAATTTTGTCAACTTCTTCACCCTTTATCCAGATATTCAGGATTGTGGAAAATTTTGGATTAACCAGACTAGCAATTTGTACCTATTATATGGCTATCACTTTCTTTTAAATTTTAATTGGGTTGTCGCATGTTTTAATATGGTTTCTACTACTACACTATTACAATTTTTCAACTGCTACAAACCAGGACTCATTCCCTGCAGTTAAATTAGATTCTGAGATTTTTGATGTTTTTCTACCAAAAGGAACATAAATGTGGCCCAATTTCCTTTAAAAGTTTTCTAGGAAAACAGTTTATTCCAATGTAGAGAGCTGAAACTATATGAAATGTTATCGGATACTTTAACCCTTCTGCAAATGCAAAGGTCATTTTGGCCCCAAATTATCAGCCCTTTAATTTTTTTTACTGGATATTTCAAAAAACTAAATTATGGTCAAAATACAAGAATATTATTTCATACAGAGATGTTCTATTTAAGACGTAATAATGATTCTTACTAAGAAACACCAAAATTGAATTTAGACCCATCTTTTCTGCATTCATTTTCCCTTCTTTTCCATTTATACAAATCTAATTAGTTTTATAATAAATAATATTTCTGTATAAAAATAGCGAAAGAATAAGAACATCTATCTTTTATATATAATTTACATTTGGTATTTTTGGGAAAAGTAGTTTAAATATACAACCTAAAAAGCCGTATATTTACATAGCTTTTACCTACTTTAAGTTAATATAGTTATTGCCTAGTAAAACCAAAAACCAAACCGTTCTATTTTCATATACATCTAAAAACAATTTTATTATTTTCCCCTTAGAATAAAATGAATTTTTAATATGAATTTTAAGACATATCCCCCCATTCTCCTGCCGAATCTCCCCTCACCCAGTTCTGTATATTTATAATGCAAAATTTCCTCAGTGTCAGAGTTATCTTAAATACCAAAATTTTTGGTATCAATAAAGGAAGTACCATTGAGAATATATCTGCATTTCTGCTGTGCATCTTCGTACTCTCTTCTAGCCATGACATTGAAGGAATCTGAAGAACTGTTGTGTTGTTGTTGTTACTTATAGCACTTGCCATGGACAAGCCCCGCTGATACATCAGCAGATTTTAAGCTGGAGATATACGTCTCTTGTTTTACAAGTAGCGCCATCTAGGGCCAAGAGTACGACTCAGCTACACACACGTCACAACCCTTTTTAGGGGGCGGACTACATTCATGCATATTCATTCACTCATCTCAGATCGTAATTTAGACCTGGAACAGGGAACGATCACCCCTGGCCCAGTACCCCCAGTGATATTACTCTCGATATGGAGGACTTTGCGACCACGAACAGATTTAACGAGCGCCAATAGCCACACACTCGGGGAATCTTTTGGCCGGTGAGCTTCGAACCCGTAACCTAAGGAGTACGAGTCCAACGCTCTACCAACCAGGCCAACCCGGCCCGTATCTGAAGAACTAACATGTATGTGCGCAAATTCTCCTTTAAAAAAGATATACACTGTATCATTGATTTCTGCTGTTATAAATTTTTTCTTTTAGCTTTTCCATAAAAGGTATATTAAGTAACAACTTTCTGTATAAAATAAAGAAGTTGAGGTAAAAAAGACTCCGTGTGTCTACTGACCAGCTAAGATCTCTTTTAGTAATATGATCCATTTTCTTTTTGCAATAAAGTTCTGATTCGAAAATGTGGTTGGATAAAATGGTAGATTAGACTCATTAACAAACAAATTTATTGGATTTCTTTAAGATGATTCACTTTAAGTTTTAAGTAGATTAAAGCATATTTTATACTTTTCAACTGTCTGTCAGAAAACTACACTAAATTTTTCGCGATATTCATTTGCTTTATGATAGTATCTATCTAATCAATATATACCTGAGCTGTTCATGATTCTTTTCCCTGATTTAAAATGATCTATTATCCTTTTGTAATAAATATCTGACTCATCGATATTAGATATCTATGGAAAAGTGAGATTATTATCCTTATGATAAAGATTTATATATTTCTATATGTTAATTTATTTACATTAATGTTTACATAAATTTTTTTCGCTTTGTTACTGTCTATTTTATATAATAACAATATAAAGTGTTGCAAAATTTAAACTTTTTGTCTGTTGATATCTCGCTCGTTATACTAAAACACTGGAGGGATATCCAAAGTATTTTATTATTATAAGACTCCTCTTTTTTATTTTAAAATTAAGCTATGCAGGGATTCATCTGCACAAACTATTAGACCAGAAGAAATTAGACTGACTTTCAGAGAAATTCGTTGGATTTGAATATGATACCTTATTTACACAAATTTTTAAATAGTGAAAAGCATTTATTAAATTTTTTTCTTATCTGCCAGACAACTGTGCTCTTAAGTTAGCCATAAGATATAATTTCTGCTTATTAATTTTGTTTCAATGCGCTAATCACGTAGTCTGGAATGAGTCTTTTAATTATATTTCAACGTTAGAAAATCCTTAGTGTGTATTATTTCCCTTTTTTCCTACAAAAATAAATATAATTGAATACCACATATGTCTCACCGTCTATTGAAAAGTTCACGAAAATTTCAACCAAGCTTATAGCTAATATTTTACAAAATTCCTTTAAGAATTTTGACGCACATTTGTTATTACTAGTAAACTTTTATAATTAAATTGACGTTTTTCATTGTAACTAGAAGAAAATAAATTAGCTGTCTAAAGAAACTTAATGAGCTATTCGAAATGGAAAAGGTCTAACACAATGCTGCATTATTTAAAAGTATTGCACAGTAAATGAGGTTAACTTAATTAAATTCCTTAGAGTAGCACATATACAGTTATGAGATTCTAAAATTTCTTGTTTGCATGCAATATTTTGGTAAAACCGTTAAAAGATAATTTATTTTTTGAAGTTATAAATTCAGAAAAGAATTTTTGAAAATTCTGGAAATATCAAGGAGTTTTAGTTTGAAATCTGGAAATCCAAAAATTCTAATTTATGAAAATTAATTTCTTTAAAATAATTAATAAATATTTTGCAAATGTAAGTTATTTCTTATAATATGAAATTCTAAGAAATAAAATACATTTCAATGCTCTTTTGAAGGATGAAGTGAGGTATTAGAAACTTATAAAAAAGTAAAGAATCAAATTTTTAAAATTTTATAACCAAAGGAGGAAAATTTTTCACATCGTCATATAGAGAGAGCTGGTTATATTGCATGTGTTACAATTATTTATATATTTTAAATAACTTGTAAAGCTGCATGAAAATCTTCTGTTGCTTCAAAGAGCTTAATTTCAAATTCTTTGTTATAGTTTTATTAATGGATGATCAAACCCTGCACTACGTGAAGAAAAATTTAAAAAAAAAAAAAAAACCCACAGAAAATAAGTTTTTCTTCTCATCTAAAAAAATTGTAAAAAATTGATGATTTTGTAATTGTCTTGCTTTCATATGTAAAAACCTAATTGAGTGTCAACCCAAACCTTGGAAGTTAATTAAAAGGAATATTTCAATCATTATATAGCTGATTATATAATGGGTGATTGGGGTTCATTTCAATTATAAAGTTGAAAAACTTCCCGAAAAGGGAAGGGGTTTTTTGGAGGAGGGGTTTGGTTTTCTTCTATTTAATGCATATTGTAATCTAAAGGGGTCGAGTTTCCTCCATTCCAATGATGGAACCTCTTTTTTAGTTTTATTGCGGTCAGTGAGCGCCATAAAGACTCAATTGATGTTGCCCTCTCACTCCTTTTGTGATACCTAACATAGGCAAGGTTGGCGAGGGAGCAGGAGAACATTGTGTGGTATGTGTTATCCTCAGATAAAGGTATGAGAAGCTAAAACATGTTGGACGGTTCTTACTTATCTCGAGAATATTGAAACATGTGTTTTGAACTCCGAAACCATTACTTATCACAAGTCCTACATCTGTAAGAGTTACTTCAAACCTATGCAACCCGTAATAAAAAAAATTATTACGTGTCTTTCCGGTTGTATGAATCGCAATGTCTTGTTCCTTCAATTCACCTCGGAGTCTAAGGGAGGGAGAAATGATTCCCAATGGATCTATTTGCCTGATGAAAAGATGTAAATATTTTATATAGATTGCTGGATTTTTTGTTTATAAATAAACTAAGAGTTTTTATTTAAATAAATTTCAGAAAATGCTCAACACAATACGGAAAGCTATTTAAGTTAGAAACTTCTCATTTTTCTTATTTTAGAGCAAATACTGGTGACTCACATTTATTATTAATATTTATTTTTTGATTATTTTCGATTGAAGGATTCTCATATTACTTTATGTTAATGCATTACTGATATTATTTATATGTATTTCGATCTAGCATGCATTAAAATACCTACAAACCGCAAGTTCAAAGTTATTATGTAAAAAACAACAACTATGAAATTGTTTTCTTACTTAATTTTTACCCCTTGAAATCAGATGAAAATTCTCAATATTTTAAAATTCTAATGAAATTATTTATTCTAAAGAAAAAGATATTGTAGAAACTATTAAGATGAGATTCATCTATTATTGCAAGTTTTGGTAGCATCATAACAATGCTACCAAAACTTACAGTAATCAGAAAATGTTGAAATTTAAAATGAAATAAAGTATAAATGTTATGTAACTTATTTAATTCTTTTAATTAAAAAATAGCTACTTTATTATAAGGTTATATTTTTATCTACGTGCATAGAATGTAAAATAAAATACTTTTTAAATTTAAATTTCTATCTTAAATAAGCTGCCAGTTATGAAACATCTAAAACTTTCGATAAAGAAAAAAGGCAATTTTGCTTTGAAATTTGCTAATGGAAAACGGGGGGAAAATATGCCAACCACACACTTTATCCTTAATCTCTTTATCACAGTTTTTTGGAACTCTCATTTCAAGGAAATAATGAAAAAGAAACAAAATTGCTTTAAATATCGCTATTTTGAGCGATAATATGCATTTTTTGCTGCTTAACACTTTGGAAAGTTATGAAATTAAAGAATAAAATGTTTTAGGATTAACCAAAGCTAATCAATTTTTGAACGCTACGAATTTTAGAAAGCTATTTAAACTTTCGAATTTTTCAAGAGTTTAGATTAGTAAAATAATTAAAAATAAATTTTTATATCAATATTCTGTATGATATTAAAAAGAAAGGTTTATTTTCTTTCCATAGAATGTTTGGTTTTTTTTATAAACACACACACACACACACACACACACACACACACACACACACACATATATATATATATATATTAAAGATGAACTTTCTCTTATTTTTTTCTTATGTAATAATTAAACACAGTAACTTTTTCATTTTTTAAAATAAAAACGTGTTTTATTTATTGTGATTTAAAAAGAGAAAGTTGTATTTTTAATTATATTTTTTATATCTTTTTTCCTCAGAAACATAAATATTGAACCAGTTCTAAAGTTACCCAAAATGATATTAACAAGAAATTTTTTTTTTAAATTCTTGATAAGTAATTTTAAAATATAAGCTTTAGAGAAGATAATTGTAGTTATTCTGAAATTTAAAAAGTGATTAAATGAATTTGGATATCAAAGAGAATTTCATACTCATCTTATATTAGATTAAGAGCACTTTTGCAAGAATTGTTTTCTGGTTTTTAATTAAAATTCTTTTTTTACGGTCTTATGAATAAATTATAGGCATAAAATTAAATTTTAATGGTAATTAATATTCGAACTATACCTTCCATCGAATACCAAGTTATGATAAAAAATAAGCAGGATTATAATTGCAAATAAGGAGTGGAATATAGATTAAAAATATTCGAATATTAGAATAATTAAAGGTATTAATTTTTTTTTCTGAATGAAAGAACCTGATTTCCCAATACACCCCCAATAGAATTTTATCAAACGAATCATCTAAATAATAAAGAAGATTGTTTCGATAGTAGAAAATTAAATCAATATTAATTATCTAATAGTTTAATATATAAAGTACTAGTCATATAATAATAATTTCTTATGAAACCAACAGAATTTCTAAAACAAACAAAATCATTTTGGAATGAGTAAAGTTAGATACCGCTTGCCATGGTAACAGAAATGAAAATTTCAAATCTCTATTATTTTCAACATAAATTTTATTACCATAAAAATCCTGAAGTTGCGATAAAGATTAATAAGTACTGTAATTATATATAAAGAGAGAATATAGTTAAAATATTCAATTGGAATTTGAATTTCGTCTGAACATTGTAGAAAAATAATGCTATATCTAGTATCATATGAATTTTCAAAATTTACCATTAATGATAACAATTCTGATATACTCATAAAAATGGTTTTGATATCTAAAAAAATGGAGTGATATTTAAATGTAATTTCAATTTGGAATATTATTTGCAAAAGTTTTTTTATTCACACCTGATTGTTATTCAAAGCAAATACTATATTTATATTAAGTATATATTACTATTTATTTGTAATTAAAATACCAGAAATATTGATATCAAGAAATAAATTTTATATTTCAGGCAATTTAGATAATCATTGAAATCTAGTTAGATGACTTTAACCGAAAACGGGACACGATTCTGACCATTTCATACTGAAAATACAAAATTTACAAAACCGTAATATTCTCTTGAATGAATCATTTCTTGCTCTGAGTCGTTGAAATGCATCTTTATCATTGCCTATACTTTAAAATTCACTGTTGCGATGATTTAATATGAATTTAATAGGTTGATTATATCGATTCGAAGACATTCTCATGCTTCCCATTTCGAATTTTCAAAAATAGGTGGATTTGTACAAATATCTATGAAAATTTCTTGCCTATTTAATATTGTTCCATTCATATATCTCCATGATAAAGACGCAGTTTTGGTGCCATCTAAATAATTTTTATAGCTAACTTCTTAACTTGGCAGAGCCCTGGTTAAATAATGGCCACTGCACTACAAACACAGAAATAAATTAAATATATAGCAAGCATATATATAACATTTTCTCACGGATACAAACATTATTTCAGCATTTCTCCACCATCAATAATAATTTCCTGACAGTCTAGCACTTTGCTTTCTTTTCTCTGTGACATAACACTTATCTGATAGGGAAGAAATAATCTTTTTTTTTTGGTGGTAAATAATATTCCACTTCTGGTTATTGTAACAGAGGAGAAACAAAGCAGTAAGGAAGGGAAAATGCTGGGGATAATAAATATGCAACAATATAAGAATTCCTTGGCAGTATATAATTTCTTTTCTTTCGTATTGCACCGTTTGGAAAGCAAGCACAGGAAAAGAAAAGTGTTTACTCATCAATTTGCTAATATGCTTTTTGCTAATTGTAAATATTTCCGAGAACTTACGTACGATTCTAAATGTTTACTCATAAATTTACTCTTTACTTATTGTAATTATTTTGAACTTGCGTACGATTCGGAGAGTGTTCATTACGAACTGCTGGAATACAATATACTTCGGAGAATATTCGTTGGAAGAACACAGTGGTAATTCATTAATCAACTATGCTCTTTACCTAGTGAATTATCTGCAAGAACTTATACACGATTCAGAGAATGTGGTGACATAAACGAGCTGGTGAACTGGTGAAATAAACAAACTGTTAAACTGATTAAATAAATATTTTTTTAAAAAAATGTATTTGGAAGAACAGCTAGGTTCAGATGATTCTTTTTGAATTTGCTCCCTTTGGAGACTGGGCATAGGAAGAGCTAGATGTTTATTAATTAATTTGCTAATATGTGCTTTGTTAGTTGTAATTATTTCTGGGAACTTACATACGATTCGGTGAATGTTAATTGCAAACTGCTGGAATTAAAGACCCTTCGGAGAATATTCGTATTAAGAACTCAGAGTTAATCAATTAATTAACTATGTTCTTTACCTAGTAAATTATTTGCAAGAACTTTTACACGATTCGGAAAATGTAAGGAAATAAACGAACTGGTAAACTGATGAAAGGGAAATTCTTTTAAAAATTTATTTTGAAGAACAGTTGTGGTTCAGATGATTTTATTTGAAACCGCACCCTATGAGAGTACGCATAGGAATAGTTAAAAGTTGACTCATCAGTTTGATAATATGCTTTTTGCTTATTGTAATTATTTCCGAGAACTTACATACAATTCGGAGAGTGTTTATTGTGAATTGATGGAATAAAAGCCACTTCGGAGAATATTCGTAGGATAAGACAATACATCAATCAACTATGTTCTTTGCCTAGAGAATTATTTGCAAGAATTTATACATGATTCGGAGAATATAATAAAATAACCGAAGTGATAAACTAGTGTAATAATTAAAAAAATATTTAGACAAACAGCTATGGTTCAGAGGAATTTCTTTGATATTATTCGTCTACTCAAAAAAAACTTTATTTTTTCACAATAATGAATTTTGATTTTCAGAAGGTGTGTTAGTGATAATTGTATGTAAAGTATACATGCATATTAGTATTTTTGTACAATGTATTTACGTAATTTTGAATACATATTTAACAGATATTTCTAATAAATACTCAGCAAATTCTTATGTCCTATAAGAATTAACGTATGTTTCAGACAGTATTTGTTGCGAATGGGGGAAAAGATACGAAACGGCTTTTATTTATAACGATGCACAATCTTAGAAATGGTTGTCGTTGAAATTATCTCAACCGCACTATAAGCATTTTATTAATTTTTGAAACATTTTTATTAATTTTCTGTAATTGTTTTAAAAATAATTGAACAGTAATTTTGCACAAATAGGATGATAGTTTTCCATATTAGAGTAGTATATATTTTTAAAATTTTTCCGAAAATCCTTATGCGAGCCGGAGAGTATTTTTGTGTTGAGACTTACAGTGGGCTAGTAGAGTGCCATAAGTAAGAACAACAACAGAGTACTTTTCGAAATTATTGGAAATGAGCGAAATTACTTTTACTTGTTTCGACAAATAATTATTGTTCAACTGATTTTCTCTGTTCAAATGATTTCTTCTGTTTTATAAGAAATTATTTCATTTTCAAAATTTGTTCTAATTTTTAATTGACGTTTTCGTAATATTTCCGGAATATAAAGAATATATTTTCTAACTGAAACATAATTATCATTGTTAAGAATTCAGTTAAAACACGTGATCTTCTTGGGTGGAGCCAGCTTCCAATCATGTAAACACCACATGGTCTCACTTCTGATGTTAGTATATTCTTTTTCCAGGAGAAGCGAATTTTATTTGGTACTAGGGGAATTGAACATTGTTTAGAATCACAGTTTTTCTGAACTATTTCTTATTCCTAGTAATTAATATAGCATATATTTCCAATATTAAGGTAGAATAATTTAATTATGTCATTATTTGTGTGCTTTGATCCCCATATATCGTATTTTATCTAAAGAATAACAATTTAGAGCTTTAACCTCGTGCTTTGATTCAACAAATATGGAGAATCTATATTATACTAATATACTAAATATATAAAAAAATAAGACTAGCAAGAGTGGTCTGTCTAAAGCTTCATAGTTTACTTTCCAATAATGATGTCATAACTGAAAATAGCTTGGTATAGCTTGGAATATAATAGTTGGGAAATTTTAACCTTTTACAGAAAGCTATCATTTTATTGAATCCATCGTGTCATCTTTGTCGGGATTTTTGACATTAATCCCCTCGTTGAGGCTAATTCCACTATATCCAAAAATCGATTTTCTCTTTCAGTCGTGTTTATCTTAAATCTATTGAATCAAAAACTTTAGCACAGAGCTTCAGTTTGATACCTTCAAAATTGAATATCAAATTTTATATATTTAAGTTAATGTGTTTTTGAGCTAAGCGTTTACATGATTCTAAACGTACAGGCCTACAGATGGTCAATCCCTTGTCAGACAGTTGCATCTAGACTGTAGATATTAATTCTGTGCTAGCCAATATAATTTTATCTATCTATTTCTCACATTTTTGAGAAATATTGTTAAATTATATTCAAACAAGCGGTGTTTGCACATACTTTCAAAAAAAAAATGTAAAAATTTGGCATAAAGACTGAATAATTTTCATACGTCTAGCTGAAAGCGTCTTCGAGAAATATATGCCCCATGCAGATAGATAGACATGTATGTATAATGCAATTTTTTTGTTTTAATTTATTGGGGAAAAGGTTTTTTGAACTGAAAGAGGAATGAAAGATGGAAATTTGACAGTAAATATATTGAGATACTGAATACGCTTGGAATACCTTTTCTATACTTTGTGTACAATAAAGTAAAAAATGAATCGATGATGAGGACATGTCTGCTTCAAAATCGTAAGAGAGGTGTGCAGTCGCATCTGAGGGTATGGACTTTTGAACACCTGAGGGCAGAAGTCTGACTTCTAGCTCATATGTGGATGACACATACACACTCACTTGCACATACCCTTTTTACGAAGAGAACAATTACGCACCTTCCAGATAGTACACAGAAGAACAACCAAGCCCTGACCGGGACTTGAACCCGGGAAGCCCAGATCACAAGGAAGACACGCTACCTCTGTCCAAGAAATGAATTAAAATTATAATTACAAAATAAACATTGCAGATTGCTTAGAATCTCAGGCTGAGATAGCTATTAAATCAGCTATCTCAGGCTAATTTAATGCTGTGCAAACTATTTCTTATTCTTAGAAATTAACATTACAGCATTAAAATATTAATATCATATTAATTAATTATATCATCATTTCGTTGCTTTTTTATGTATTTTAACTAAAAGAACAACCTTAAGTACTTTAAGAGCTGCAGTGCCTAAGTTTCGGTTCTTTTGGAAATGGGAGACGTAAATTAAATACCAGCTCTTCTTTGTCTTGCGACACTGCATTAATCAAGCGTCTGTTTCATTCGCAGATTAACTTAAGACCGGCAGGAATACTTCTCTAAGTGCAGGAGGGAGATGGCGATAAGCCTATTAAGTTCAAGGGAAGTTCTTTTGTGTCGTCTTCCAGTGAAAAAGATTAACTGTTGGGGAATGATAGCACAAGTTCTAAACAAAAGCAAGTAAACGAAATGAAATATTTTATTGCTAATGTAGTGATATTGCTTTAATCAGCCCATTTGAAATCAATTTCACATTTATCCAGTTTTCCATCTCTGCATTAGGATTTATGAATGATGATAGAATGAATATGTTATTTAAGTATTAAATTGGTGAAATCGTATTTCCAAAATTTCAAGAAAATCTCTTTCAGAAATTGCCTGCTGATGGGGTTAGAGTGAAATATTTATTGATCACAAAGATGGATATCGCCAGCATGAGTAAATCCTAATAACTCCTGAAGAGCATTTTTTTTCAGGATGAGTTTTAAAGTTTATTTTTTTAGGATTATCTTTAAAAGTTTATTTTTTCAGGATTAGTTTTAAAAGTTTATTTTTTCAGGATTATTTTTAAAAGTTTATTTTTTCAGGATTAGTTTTAAAAGTTTATTTTTTCAAGATTATTTTTAAAAGTTTATTTTTTCAGGATGAGTTTTAAAAGTTTATTTTTTCAGGATGAGTTTTAAAAGTTTATTTTTTCAGGATGAGTTTTAAAAGTTTATTTTTTCAGGATTAGTTTTAAAAGTTTATTTTTTTCAGGATGAGTTTAAATTGATTTTTGCCTTAAGCAAGAATGGAGGTGGAGAAACCCATTTAAATTTTAAAGGTATGCATTGGTGTTATAAAATAAAAATCAATTGATAAGGAACAAAAAGAGGCTTAAAATATTTTCTAAAATTTAATAGACACCAATAATTTAATTTTGTAATCTATTTAAATTTTTCAAATATAGAGAGAATATTTTCCCGCATTTATTGATTAAAACTGCATCTGAAATAAATTTTCATCCTTTCTTTGTAAATACTTTTTATTTTTTAAATCAATTTTTGAAAGATCCAAAAATCGCAACGCTTAATATTTGATATTGTAAATTTGTTAATCGTTTTATTATAGAACTTTGCATTTATGGGTATTAAAATCATATGATTCAACTAGCACAAAATGAGCTAGACTTAAGAAAATGTATAAAAAACTATTTTTCTCTTTAGAGGCGTAAGTTGCATTAATGGCACTCCTGATAAGTTGCATTAATGGCACTCCTGATAAGTTGCATTAATGGGACTCCTGATAAGTTGCATTAATGGGACAAGTACCATTAAAAAGAGATAGAGGATAGATAAATGAAATTGTTGGTATATATTTTTAAGATGATGATGAATAGTCAGAATGATGTTATAGAAATAATCCTGTGGCTGTGAGAGGAATGCAATTTGACAAGATGTTACTACAATTAAAGCTACAAATATTTAATAATGTTAGCTTTCCTTTATTATTGTTAATTATTATACAGTATTCCTGTATTATCCTGTGTGTAATTAATCCTGTATTATCTCCTGTATTAATTCTTGTATTATCCTGTATATAAT
This sequence comes from Argiope argentata, assembly GCA_026289955.1. Classification (NCBI taxonomy): domain Eukaryota; kingdom Metazoa; phylum Arthropoda; class Arachnida; order Araneae; family Araneidae; genus Argiope; species Argiope argentata. The sequence continues at coordinate 4,789,805 of JAOUZG010051355.1, forward strand.
TAATTATTATATAGTCCTGTATTATTATTAATAAATGTAGCTTAAATGTAGTAATTAAAAATAATGTAATAATAATAGTAGATAATTAATAATAAATGTAGTAATTAAAAAACTATTCCAGGAAACGTGAATAAAATGTATTGAAAATGTGGCAAAGATTTATACAAAAAACAGACAACATTTGAAACAGTTTAAGCAGACAACAAAGTACTAATTAAATAAGAATTATTATTAAATTTAATCAATTTTTAATACTTTAAATAGAGTTTTATCAATTTGTAAAGAAAATTAAAATCAAGAGGCAGTAGCCCAATCGGTGAAAAGCGAGGATTTCTGTTTTTTTAACGTGAAGGTGAAGAATACGAATTCAATTTATGCAAAAATCAATACTTTTATGATAAATTAATTATATTATTATAATTACTTAATAAAAGTAACTAAAATAAATTGTTTCTTTGTTGATAAGTAAGAATGGACTTAAAAATTCCAATTACTTATTATGTTGTACATTTTTTAATAATTCATTCATCAACACATTTATGATAAAACTATGTTTTTTATAGTTAGATATTCATTAAATTTTTTCACAGTGGCTTATAAATTAAAAAAATAAAACAGTTAATATATTTAAGTTTGTTACGCATATTTTTTTAGCTGAGACATTTAATTTAATTCATTAGAAAATATAAAAAAAATCCATATAGATTTTGTCTTAAAAGCTTCTATTTACAAATTTTAAAAATTCGAACCTTTAAGGAACATTTAAGATCAGATTTTTAAAAAAGCATCTCAAAATTGATAATAATTTTGAAAAATTATCAAAAGAAAAAAAACTGAGCAGAAAAAACAGACCCACCCTATAAAATGAGAAAAACCATTCTTTGAAATAAAAAGTGGATTCATTGAATAAGTGGATTCTAGGTAATACATTATTTTAACAAGATTCTATTGTTACATGTGGAAGATTTAATTTCAATTCCTGCAAATTCAGATATTAAATGGTTGTTTCCAAAAAATACTTCGGTTTTTCCACTTCCACAAATTTTTATAAATGAAATCGATTACTTTAGGAAATCATAAGCAAGAAGTAAAGAAAATCAAAACCCTTCCGCAATTTCAATTTCATTTCTCTCTCATATCTCATTTCAGAATTCCCCGAACCGAAATACGAAAAAGATTTACCCCAAGAACCACAACCTTCACCTGCATCTTTCATCGTAACTAGTCTTCCTCTAATACCGCGAAAATATGCTTTAAGCAGTGAAAGTTTCTAAATTTGCCAGTCTTTGAGTTTCATGCCAGTGAACGAAACTTCACAAAATAATTTATTTCTGATAAAGAATCTTGCGGATGAATGTTTTAAAGGAAAGGATTTTATCCATATTCATTCTGCTTCAGGCTGTTTTCATGACCTTCGATTACGGAAGACAAAACGCGGTATTCGGGTATCAAAAATGATACAGAAAATCGTAAAAGAATTTCTTAATGAGAAAGACTTTCTTTTTCTTTTTATATGTATTCTTTACTCTCTTCCAATTCAAATAAAGATTGTGAAGCTGTTTTAATGTATAAACCTTTATAAGTGGAGCATTCTATATATTTAATTTAAGTTTCTTGTTTCTATCCAAAGGAATGAATTGTGCTTTAGTTGAATACATTGCATTAAAAATAGCTTATGTCCAGTAACGTTGTTTGCACTAGCCACCTCTAGCTATCAGTTTGTTCGATTAGATTATTTAAATTTTAGGCTGTTAAATTATTTCTTTAAAAAATCAACTATTAATTTGAGACAATTAAAATTTCTAGTAATTTTATGCTAGAATGAATTCAGTCAAAACAATTTACTGAGATTTACAAAAAATAAATAATACGAATTAAAACGGAAGTGAAATATCATATCACGAATTTAATGAATGGCAAAAGCACATGATTGAAAGTTCTGTGGCCGTTAATGCCACAATTGCTCATATATTTATTTTCAGAGTTTCATTTATGAGAGCAGTGAGTTTCGTATTATAATAGATAAATACGTTATTTTTCCATTAATAACATAGAGCTGCTTGCCATAGTATGAAATATCGGGTTTTGGCGTAAATCTGTCATTTTAACCAAATGTAGCCCACGAATTTTCCTAATTAATCACTGCCATACATTTAATGCACAAATACCAGAACAGCAAACATATATTTCGGATGTAATTTCTGAAAATTAAATTCAAAGTTTATCAGAGTCCAAGATCTCATACACATTTAGTCCTCCCCCCTTTTGGGAAGTGACTAGAAAAAAGAAGGTGATACTTCCGGTATGGTGGTTGGATCTCGCCAATCTTGAGGTTAAACTAATAGGTGGAGGCAAGCCACGTCCATTGATGAGGGAAGTACTTGATACAGGAAAAGTTGTATCGTGGCCGGTGATGGCCTTTAGGATTCAACCACAGAGTCAGCCAGTGTTGCTGTTGCGTCGTTTAGTCATTGAACCTTATAACTTAATGCCGAGTGTCTTTGATGCCAGTCGGAGAGTCTGGTATGACTTACACATTTAGTCGCAACATCACATATAATAATTCATTTATTTAGATCCTTACTTTTTTTAGTTATTGCATTTATATATAAGCTAGAGGCAGACGGTTGGGAGACGATTAACTTTCAGACAAATTTGATCAAAATTTGATAAGTATTTACACGAAAGATGCTAAACTTCAGTAATAAATTTCATCTATGTAGCTTTGAAATGATGTTCAAATATTCACTTGTACTCAGAAAATTTTTCATAGTAGATTTCTACAAAAGCGATGCATTGATTACATGGCAAATTTCATCTGTTTTGCTCAAAGGGTGTTTGACTTCTCTTGTTCACAATCAATCAAACATTATCCCAAAAATATGTTTTTAGGACCAAAATTTATTCTTATTAGAGATTTTGATAAATCTCTAATTTGATTTTTTTATCTCCTTATGTAGAAATATTAAAGATGATGAATTCTGTAATATTATATTTTAGTAAAATAATTGCAATGTACGATATATCATTTAATGAGATAAAAATATTTTTTTATGACTAAGAAACCTCGTCGTTTAAATTAAGTTATAAGTTTAATATATTTTTATAAACAAATGTAGGTAGAAGTTACATAAGAAGAATTAAAATAAACTATTTTTCTTAATTAGTTTATTTTAATTCTTAGATAAAGCTTTCTTGGTAATTTTTAAATTTCATTTTAAATAAAAATTGAAATAATATTGCTAAAATTAAGAATAATTAACCATCAATTGATAAATAAGAAACTTTAAAGCATTTGTAATAAATAGATGCTGAAATAGAATCTATTTCAAGCATTTGTAATTGATAGCTGCTTAAAATAGATTCTGAACAATATTACAGTACCATTTATTGTGAAAAATATTGACAACAATTGAAAAACTTCTTAGAGTCTTCTGTTGACATTTGACCTAAATTAGAAAAATGGACAATAGTGAAAAAAACTGAGGTTCTAGAGGATAAATTCGATTGATTATGTCATTAACCAATTCGCACACAATGACGTGTCTGACACGTGCATCGAATTACTGAATTTTTTTTCATATCTGCAATTAAACCACAGAATTAAGTATTTAAATACAAAAAAATCATTATGAAGCGATTTGGTATCCTGAATACTCCATATATTATTTAAAAAATCAAATTAACACTAAATTATCGAAATAGGATGGTTTTTTTAATTAGAAAGTTAAATAAATTCGTATGCCAAGTGGTTAAAATATAAATGTAAGTATTCTCATGCATGGACGTTACTATTTAGTCAGTATATGTTGGCGAAATTAGCCCAAATATGCGAATTGAATCGAATGCTTTAATTAGATAGCAATGTGTGCAGAAATAATAGGAATGAGAATGGTTAGAATAAGAATTTATAAAAAAATCTTGAGCAAGTAACCAATGACGGAAAATTTTAAGATTATCTTTCTTTAAGTGTTAATGATATTTTGTATAATATAAATTCACAAATATAAACATATTGTCGTTTTTATAGTTTGAAAAGGATTTTTCTTTATAATAAATTGCAATTTTTGTTGAATCTCAGAAACTTTTATGCAGAATATGTTTCTGAAATAATACTTAGAAATATGTCCTATTGTATTAAACCTCAATTCTATTCTCTAACTATTCTTATATTATTCTGAGTGTATTCCTATTTACCAATAAAGAAATAGTATTTAAAATCATCATTTTAATCATCGTATTTGATTAATGATTATATTAATCATAATCGGTGATTAATATAATAATTTACCATAATTTAAAATTAATGTTGTAACTTTTTAGAGAAATGATAGGAATTTAGAAATGCGCATAATAAAATGAATTGAAGGATTGAGATTTCTAAAACAGAACAAGCTATATGGCTATAAAAGTTTGAAGTTTAAATATACTGAAGTAATTCATACAGTAATGTAAATTGAAATATACTGACATAATGCATTCTGTAGTGCGTAATTGGATTTTTTAAATACATATTTAAATTTTTATATAAAGGATTTTTCTGGAAGTTTTTGGAACGAGTAATTGGTGAATCAGTTAATCTCCAAAGCCGGCTAGAAAAAAAGTAAAAGGGAGACAATCATGATGTTGTCCCATGAACTATTCATATACATACAAAGGTACGTAAACTCCTGAAAATGAATTGTCGTAGTGTAATTTTATCAGGTAAAAAAAACTTCTTTAAATTGTTGTTTTAAAAATAATGTTTGGTTAAAATTTAATAATTAAGACAATAGTTTGAATTTATAAATTTTAAAATTTGTGAATTACATTTTATCATACATAACCAAAATACAAATTCTAATTATACTGACACCTTAATTCATTGCTGCAAAATAATGAAATTGATTCGCAAACTAATGCAAAATTATCCTTCCAAGAATCCAAAACTCTTCTTTAATTACTCAAAACTAAGGGATTTGAGAAACAGGCAACTATGATATATCTTTCAATCGTGAGACTTCCATTGAAGTAAAAATTGGCAAAATTGGGAAGCTGTCGGAGTTGGTGGGAATGGTTCTTTTATTTTCTTCTTATTTTAACTATGTAGATCCTAAATTTTTGAATTATAAAAATGACTACCATTTTTCTTTCAAATAGTTTTCTTAATTCTATAACACAACACATTTATTTAAAAGAAACAAAAGCAAAACAGCATTTTATATTTTATAATTATCTGTTAAAAACAATTTTTGCTTGAGAAATTATCTGTATTCATAGAATAAATTAGAAAAGCTTAAGGAGTTTTCATACTACTAGATTAGAGATTCGAAACATCGTTTCAAAATATAATTAAAAATAAATATTCAAACCTGAAAACAATATTTATTTGTAAACAAGCATTTATTTCTTTCTGACATTTTTGGAAAAAATGATTAGGCATTGCTTATTTTATTTTCTTGAAACAACAAAAACAGCTAAAAAGGAGCATTAAAATTTAAGAAATACCAATTTAATTAAAATTACATTTTCACTAAGACAATTCAACGAAATACGAAAATTAAATTGAAATTTAACCAAACTCTTTAAATGTATCTAAAGCATTTTAATATGTTTATAATTTCCTGGGAATTAAAATAAAATTTCCCAGTGGAAAAACTTCTTTAGTAATATACTTTGTTCTCAAAATATAATTAAAGATGATGACTTTTTTTACAACGTACATTTATTTTGTTTTATAAGAGATAGATTTTGTATTTTCTGAGAGGCTTTGCACTTCGAGGGGAACTAATGGAATAAACAGTTGAAAATTCTTTTTTAAAGATTTATTGGAAAATAAATTTTAACACAAGTGCCTGTCATGCTTGTGGTTTATCCCTGCTATCTTACTGCACCGAACAATCAATCGAATTAAATGACTTTTCGCTCTTATGCTACAGACATCGTTAAGAAGTACGGATTGATTAATATCTGGTATTGCTATATGAGGTACAAGTTAACACTGATAGACGATTTTTTTGATATTTTTGTACTTATCCTGTTCTGTACTATTTTTGTGCCTATACACCAATTTTGTTTGCAACTGTTTCTTAATCTGTGGAAATGAAACCAAACATTTGGCAGAAAATTTGGTTCTCATCGTTGTGACAAGAATGGTACCTGATATTGATAAGAAAAAGACTTCGAATTGGAATTTTGTTTCTCCCATTCTAAGGATGCTTCAGTGGTGTGTTTCTGACCGTGATTTAAATATGGGCTAAAAAAGAAAAGAAAATTAATCTGTATGTGCACATTATGCGTGGATGGGAAATAGCTTTGATCCACATGTTGCCTTCATACTGACAACAGCTCAAGTGAAAAAAAAAGGAAATCATCTATTTATGTGTTAAGTGAAAAAGTAATCATGTGAGGATATTATTATTTTTAAGTCATTATTTATCTTAATTAATTTAATTCATTAAAAAATTTAAGCCTATTTGAAACAATCACGAGACTTCTTTATCCTTTATAAAATTCATCTGTTGTCCAAGAAGCATATGCATTAATGAAACAATATTAGTAAATGTAGATCAATCTTTTAAAAACTGATAAACTGATATGCTGTTAAAGAAGCATACGTAATAATAATGCGATACTGATAAGAACAGTTAAAAACATGCTTTGTCCTTAAATTTCGGACACATTAAAATCTCCTAATAAAATAACATCATGCTCTCACACGACAAAAGGGTTTCCTGTTAAAATTGGAATAAGATGTATATTCCTAAATGATATACACATCGTTACATGGAGTAAAGCATAAAAAGCCTTGGGACGAATTATTTATGAACATACGGGATGTTAAAAGTCATCAAGCATGTTTTAAAGTCTTTGAGGCAGGTAAATTAAACGGTTTGATTTGAGTCGAAAAGTTGATACCTAGTGCCTGATATTTCTAGTCTTATCATTTTTTTGTGCCTGATACAATATATTAGGTTTATATATATATATATATATATATATATATACAAGGTGGCCAGAAATAAAACACCCCTACTCTGACCTCCATGGATATCGAACTACTCAGTGTAAAGGCTCAAAATTTTGTACACATACTATTCAAAATATGGGGAAACGGATTTCACGAAAAAAAAATTAGTTCCTGAAATCACCGATAGGTGGCGCTGCACAACTGGAACTATGATCAAAAGACACAAATAATAATAAAAATTAAAATGTTTATGCGGAATGGAATGCTTCCATGCTTCCTTTTTAATTTTTCTGCCCCTTATGGAAAATAAAAATAGTAAAGAAGCTAGAACTCCCGTTGTAACTGCAATTTCATACTGTAACCAGAAAAATTTGCATAAAGCATGGTTAGAAGCCATGTTAAAAGGTGGGGAATGTCATTCTTATTAGTGATGGCTGTCACGCTGCCAGAACGCGCTTTGCTTGTGAAGTTGTTTTACGAGAATAAAGGAAATGCTCCAGCAGCACTTCGAGAGTTTCGCCGACTTAAGGATTTGCGTAAGGGACCATTGCTTCCACAAGCTCTCAGGAGAATGATCGCTCGATTCGAGGAAACTGGACATCTTGGAGTTCAGCCTGGTCGAGGACGCAAACCGGTTTGTTCAGATGTCGTTGAAGATGTTGCCACCGGTATTGTTGAACAGTCAATGGATAATGTTTTAGGCTGCAGTAGTGCACGTGCAGTGTCACGACACTTGGGTGTTCCCTATAGCACAGTGTGGAACGTACTCAGAAAAATGGTGCATTGTTTACCGTACAAAATCCGCCCTAATCAACAATTGCTGGCCACAGACAGGGAGATGCGACTGACCTTTGCATTGACATTTCTTGCTAGAGTTGAAGTGGATGCATCGTGGCCGTGGCAGATTCTGTGGAGCGATGAGGCCCATTTCCACCTCAGTGGAACAGTGAACACCCATAACTGTCGCATATGGGACACGACAAACCCCCGTACCTTCCAAGAGATTCCACTCCACTCACCGAAAGTTACAGTCTGGTGTGGATTCACAGCCACATTCATCCTTGGACCGTTCTTTTTCGAAGAGGTTACTTCCAATGGCCTTGAGACATGTACCGTGACGGCCAACAGGTACAAAAGGATGCTCGAAACATTTGTTGTACCCCATTTGCAGCAGCGCCAATGCCTTGACACCATTACTTTTATGCAAGATGGAGCACCTCCACACATTGGACTCCCTGTGCAACAGTTTCTTCGCCAACATTTCACCACTGACAGAATAATCAGTCGCGCGTTTCCGACAACTTGGCCATCTCGTTCACCGGATCTTAATCCGTGTGATTTTTGGCTTTGGGGACACTTAAAAAACCTTGTTTATCGAGAACGTCTGATAACCTTGGCAGATTTGAAAGAGAGTATCAGTCTGCATGTGAGAAGCATCTCAGATGACCAGTTACGATCCGCAGTTGAACAAGCTGTCCACAGACTTCACATTTTACATCTTCAGGAAGGGAACCATATTGAGCAGCATTCCCTGCATCGATAACGTCCTTGTTTCATGTATGCTTGGTACTTTCAAATAAAATGTGTTTAAAACGTGTTTTTGTGTCTTTTCAGCATACGTCCAGTGGTACAGCGCCACCTATCGGTGATTTCTGGAACTAAATTTTTTTTTCGTGAAATCCGTTTCCCCATTTTTTGAATAGTATGTCCACAAATTTTCAAGCCTTTACACTGAGTAGTTCGATATCCAGGGAGGTCAGAGTAGGGGTGTTTTATTTCTGGCCACCCGGTATATCACACACACATACCCTTAAAAATTTCCCACTCATGCATAATTTTACAAACGAAATCTTCAATTTTTACAAGTTCCGGAATGAGATGTTTCACCAAGATCATCCGGCTAAATACTTTCACGATTATAATATTCCTATTTTATATAATTTATATACGAAAAAGTAACAAAATGTCAAAAAAGCATCAATTGTTTCCCTAGAAATAATATAGAATAAAATATTGAACAGTATCTTCATTCTAAGCATCAAATATATTTTGCTTAGATCTTTCAAATTATCTTCGCAAACAAAAAATAATTACATTTTAGAAACTTATTCATGTCAATTGTTTTTCAAATAATTTGAAAAATAAAACAAAATATTCGTAAAACTAATCAAAGGCATGGATAATATTTGTCCGAAATTTTCGTGAAAGCCATTTAAATTATCCAATAGTTTAACGTAAAATGAAATTTCGCTATAAAGTTCTTCTAAATTGTTACGTTAAAATGCTATAGTTTTGATAAATTTTTATGTGGAAATCTATTTAACTATAAAAATGAACTGAATATAAATGATACTATAAGTCAAATTCGGTATTAATTAATTACATAGAGCATTATCAACGATCAGTTTCATTCTGTATGTTATAATTTAACATAATGTGCCAATTAAAACATACAATCTTGTTAAGATACTTGAAAATTTTGCATACATGGAACATTTTTCTGGTATTTTAATTTTTAAGGTAATTTTTTAAGGTACGCACTATGTACCTTAATCTTATTGACATGGGCATTCACAGCCTCAAACCATCTCGTGTACCATTGGTGACGCAGTGATACAAAGCTCTGTAGCTTACCTGGGCTCACCAATGTCGCCAATCGACTCTTAATGATTGTAAAAAAACATTGTCTGGTCTAAGGAGTCATCTTTCCAAGTGTATTGGGTGGATGCCATTATACGGGTGTGGAGAAAGCCCCACGAATCTATGAAGACTCTGCGAGGGTAAGGGGCTTCTGCAGGTGTATGTGTGCAAACTCAACTATGACAGGTCAAAGGTGCTTTAACAAACTTTCTGATACTCTACAGGAATTCCTGTCCTGTGTGCATTATAACGGATGTAGACGATTCCAACAGGTTAATTCGCCACCCCCACAGATCTATGGTAGCTACCGAGTGGCTTGAGGAGAATTCTTCTAAATTTCATTCCCTCTCTTTTCATCTAATTCTCCTGACATGTACATTATCGACCAAATCTGGAATGTTTTGCCATGTGATGTCCTTAGGAGATCTCCAGCATCTCTCACTCCCATGGCTTTCTGAACTGCTCTGCGAGAATCATGGCGCCAAATGTCTACAGAATATCTTCGCAAGTTAGTTGAATCCATGCCACGCCGTACTGAGGCACTTCTGCGTACTTGGGGGAGCTCTACAAGATATTAGACAGGTGTACCAGTGATTTTGGCATTTCAGTGTATAAATAATATTCAAACAATACTCTTATAAAGATAATAGTCCCATGTCTTTTTATGAATATTTTTTTCGTATAACGGAATTTGATGTATATATTAACGTAGCAGAAATTGATGCATATATTAACAAAATTAGGGAAATAGTTGAACTTATTTAATTAATCAATCATTAATTTAAAAAAATCAGTCCAATTTTAACTTGGAAATTCGTTATAGAAAGAAAAAATATTGGGTTGTTCGAAAAGTCATTTCGTTTTTTTGGTGAAAATGAAAGACGATCCTCGTATAATGAATAATTAT
>JAOUZG010051355.1:4810300-4827591 GCA_026289955.1 Argiope argentata
TATTCTGAAGTCTCATGCGGGAAATGTTATAAAGATTTTGTATTTTATTTTGTAGAATTATCAAATGGAAAAATAAACACAGGTAGTTTTTTATAATTAATCTTTCTACTTACATATTTATTTAAAAATAATGCATTTCCTAATGCTATTTAACACAACACAATATAAGCCATAATAAAATCAAATACCTCAACCAGGTTCGAATATTTAGAGCTATATTTAGAATATGTAAGGCTCAGATATCAAGTAAAATAAATGAAAAAAAATGCTGCAACATTCTTCAAGAAATAAACTTTCTTTTCTGCATTTAATTAAAAGGAATCTTGAGAAGATAAAGCATCAGCTTATTGTCTTTTAAGCACTTTTAATTCCGTTAAAGTTCTGAACTCTATACGAGTTTGTTCTAGAATAATAAAGTAGTTAAAAACATGAAAAACAGTTCTATGAACAATATTTAGGCTTAATGAAGAGTGAGTATAATGAAAAATTCATCTGCTCAAAACTTAAGAGGTGATTTAATTAAAAATGTTTTGGAATTCTATAATAAAAGGGATGCAATGGCAAAAAATGATAAAGACTGAATTAAATTATTTTTTTTATTTCTGTTATGCGTAGTACATATTTAAATCATTCGACATAGTTTATTTTATAAATAATACCACACTGTAAAATCAATAATGGAATTCCTACGAACTAAATAATATAACTTAATATTTAAAAAAATGTTTAAAGGTGCGTGAACTTTAATAGCTATTACCTAACCAGTTGGTATATTCTCTCCAGAGCTTTTTCACATACTTTGTGATAAAGTTGTAATCAAATGTAATACATGACATGGAATCGGTATGAAACAGTTAAGATAGATCAAACTTTGAGAGAATTTAAAATTTTTGCTGAATCTTTAGGAGAATCTTTGGCGAATGTTTATGCATTTAATTCTTGTCATTCCATTAATAGTAAATGAAAGAAGCCAATTTTTCTCAAACGATTGGAACGAAAAGTTGGAAAAAACTACACTTTTAATCAAAAACTCGAATACCAATCAGTATATGTAACCAATAAAAGCCGTTAACTTACTGAGTAGCGATTTAAAATCCACATAAACTATTTTTTTCTTCTTTGTGTATGAAAGTAGAGACAGACACAACCATTTGTTGGATTTAGTTCAAAATTTTATTCATATCTACACTATAGATATTAAATTGAAGCTAATTTCATTCCAACACGGCATTCACATTCAGTGGTTTCCGTCTCAACTGGATCTACTTGGTAACGAAATAGCACACAGGCTTGCAAAGAAAGAAAGCAGCCTAGCGACTTCATCTTCTGCTGAACTTACAAACTTAGAATTCTAAGTGGAAATTCCTAAAAAAGATTAAAATGAAATCTGCTATGCATATTTCAATGTCTCATGTGAGAACATCATTTCTTGAACGACCAAGCACACTTGCTCGCGCAAGTTAAATTATATTTTTATTCAATTGAATCGTTTCTTTTAATGATTCACTCTAGTATTGCAAACGATCCAAAAAAACTTTGTCTCGCATTGACTCTTTTAAAAAATATCACAATTCTTATTTATTTCATTTCATATAATCTCGTGCTCAAAATGACATTTTTCTAGGTTTGCTGTAGTAATTAGCTTATTTTTTCAATCAGAGCTTTTGTAAATGCTATGACAACGTGTTATTAATAGCTGTATTTTTGAGATGCTCATGTAGATTATAAAATTTTTATTTTTCGCCTACGGATTTTTGTCAACGACAAAATATTCATCCCAAAAACAAACAATATGTTCTGACATGATAATAAGAAGAATTGGATGGTGTCCCTTTTCATGGTTGGTATAGGGCCAATAAGACAGGGCAGTTCTTAATTCTCCCTTATGATTAAAAAAAATTACACTTGCCTGTTGAGACCTTCCAGTAATGACCTTAAATGTTTTTTTTTCCTTTTCTCAGGTTGAAACATCTTACCCTCTTTGCACGAAATGCTGCCATCATCAGGCATCTGCTGAACAGATTCTAAACTGCTTAGGACTTATTTCAGGAGAAATTTATTCTTCTCCTTTCCTCGTCATAACCTTTCTCCTTGTCAACGGATTTTTGGATTTGGTTTGACCAAGTCAAGCCATTAAGATTAGCAACAGCAACAGCAGCATATATTATATATGTATACTGAATTCTATCAATCTATTTTTCTTTATCACGTATTTATAGTGTTAATTTGTATTTGAACAGTCGGGCAGACACTTCATGAAAGGAGTTTGCTCGAAATTGGTTAGAAATCTTCAAATTCGAAGTAAGAATTGATCCAAATTTCGTCCATATAGCTCAAAGCGTTTTAGAGCTATTCTTTTTATCAAATACAGACAAATGTATATTTTCCATAAAGGCCTTTTTCAAACTTAAAAAGGTCTGAAATTCGATTCGTCAAAGTTTTGAGTTTGAATTTCTTGATGGTGACAATTTTTTTATATACTTCGTATACAGGAAATTGAAAGATAGTCAGCTGAACGGAATTAAAGAAACATTTTCATTTGTCGGCAACATTATGTGGATATCAATAAGAAGTTTTTAGAAGCCGCATGTGTTTTTTTTCTTATGATATTAAACGCTCAATGTATTTACTCATTAAAAAATGGGAAATTTTCTTTTAATTTTTTAAAACTATAAAAGTACCCAAGAATTAATTTTTGGTAAAATTCTTCTTTTAGAAAATATTACATTACAAGTTTTCAATTCATGTATCTTAAATCTTCCTGAAATCTCATTTTTTGCTTCCACTGATATTTTTTATATGGTAACAAATATGACAGTTGGAAAGAGTTATTAAAGTTAAAGAATATGCATGAAATATCATATCCCTAAATATATTTTTCGTTCTTAACTTTTTTCAGAGAAATGTTATTTAGGGCATACTTATTAAAATTTAGAAGAAATAAAAAAAGACGGTTATTTTACATCTGTATTTGCATCCTTTTGCAACCAATTGATTTGTCAAAATTAATAATTACTAAAATTTCCATAAAATTATTTATTTATTTTGGCCTTAATGGTCTGCAGAAAAAAAGATAACTTGAAAGTCCGACTTTTATTAGATGTATAACTGTTCTATTTTAGAAGCCTTACGTTTATTTATTCAATGTGGTAAGTTTTTGTCTAAATTTGTATTTGTATCTTTAAACGTCCAATAACAAGCTGAAATAAAAACACCACTCTGAAATATATTTCCTCGTTGTCTGTCTCTAAAGCTAAGCTAATATGTAAATACCGCAAAATTCAGGAAATTTTTTTTAGATATTTTTTAGTTATTGAAACATATTCAACATAGAAAAGTCAGGAATATTTTTCTAAACAATGAAAAGAAAAAATAAAATATTAACAGGAATAAGTAAAAGGATTCATTTTAACATCAATAATGAAATACCTTCCAGTTAAGATGTTGAAAATATTTTTTTAAATTGATTATATATGGTACAGAATTTATTTCTTTTATTAAAAAACTTTTAAAAAACGTTTATTAAAAGATTATGGGAAAATACTCTTTGTGCCACTATATTTTCGAATGATATTAAAAAAAAGCTAAAATCTCTAATTACATTTTTAATTATTATACTTTAAAAAACTGCCCTTTTGTACAAAGCTTATACAATTTGATAAACAAACACAAACACAATTTTAATATAAGTAGAAAGATGATTATATTTTTCATCCGGTTTTCCTTAAGTTGTTTGCTCAAAAATAATTGTTAAAAATACTCCTGAATGAATGAAAGTGTGTTTTTATCCCTGTGATTTTTTAAATCTGTAAAATTCAGCTTTTAAAATAGAAAATTATTTAAAAAATCTGATTTCTAATGGTATAAATTTAGTCCTTTTTTCATTTATTTTATCCTAAAGGATGGCAAACATCCAAATTAAAATTTTATTTTTGGAGAAAAATATTTCCCCAAACTATTTTTGTGATTGAAAAGAAATAATGTCTAGCAAAGTCATCTTTTTTTCGTTCTAAAGTATTTTAAAATAAAATCATTTTTATTTATAATATGAAATTTGAGTAATCAACTTTATTTTCAAAATTTTTATTTATTTATTTATGAAATATAATGTACCTGTTTACTGCATATTTGTTGGAGAAACAACACAATTATCTATTCTCAGAATTTTAAGAAATTTATTTTTACTTTTTTTATTATTTTTGTCTACTAAGTACAATCATTTCGTAGGAATTGTTAATCTGTTCGTTAGCATTATTAACCTACCTAGAAATACATTTTGAATAAAATTGGCGATTTAAAAGATAATATAAAATACCAAGAGTAGAGAAAGAACATTTTTATTTAATAAAAAATGACTCATTGAATGTTTTGGCTTTAAATTATGTTAAACATTAAAATTATAATACTAAAATAAAAGAATTATGACTAAAATAAATTCAATTATCTGTTATTTCAGAGGGTTAAATATGAGAAAATGTAAAGAATTTTTTTGCCATAATTTGAAAAGAATTTCAGTTTATTGATCATTGTTAGCTAAGCGGATTGATTAAATATCAACTTACATAAAAATGCATTTTGAAAAAAGTTGGAGGTTTAAAACATAATACATAAAGGTTACGCATAAACCTTTGAATTATTTCTCAATGAAAATTCTTTAGGTAAATCTTGTCATATGAGCGCGGTTATTTAAAGTTCTTATACATCAAATAAAAAAACCAACAATAAAAGTTATCCAAATAAAATTTGGGTGGTAATTAATTTGGGTTTACAATTTACTAGCACACTAATCTGATGAATTTAAAAACACATAAATTCCGTAATTAAAATTTTTAAGGGGTTGAGGAATTTATTTTTGAATATATAGGAGAGAAGGTATAAATGATGCAGTAATAAAATACAAATAAATAGAGCTTTTAGAAATACATTTATTTATATGCCAAAAACGATGGTAGCTTTTCTAAACTTCCATTTGATTACTTAAAAAATGAATTTATCACAGTTCTGTACAATCATTGTTACTTTTTGACTTAATCATTGTAAAGATTCAATTATTTGAATCAGATTACCTATCTTCTCTTTGAAGTATAACAACGTATAAAAATTGTTGATTATTTATGTTCCTCAAAATTTATTATCCATATTTTTATCCAATTTATCCACTTTTTTGACAATAAATTATCAAAAAATTTTTGATAATGATTTTTGATAATAAATTATTCCACAATTTTGATAATAAATTATTATCAAAATTTATTATCCATATTCATAAAACAGCTAGATTGTGCCTTTTCATAATGCATCATGGTAATTATTCTGATATTCCTAATTAAAAATGGATGAAATCATTGACAGGGATGTTCGACAATAATTTTAATTATGTCACTGTTGAGATTTCGACAATTCGATACATTTTCTTTCAGTTTCTTTCCACATATATGTAAGTGTATAGCGCTTCTTGGAGTATTATTTTATAAGTACTCAAAAATTGCATATTGATTTTTATAACAACAGTTCAAATTGCTAAAAAGCTGTCAAGAGTGAGCCTAAAATATTTTATATAATTTAAATATTTCTATACTACATTTATTATATAAACACACTACCGGTGTCCTAACACAGAGATAGCACTTATCCCTCTTGATCTATGCATCCCGGCTATGGCATGGCTGCTCTGTGTTCTCACAAATTCACATACCTGTGAGGTACGTGAATTTGCTCCCCCCACGTAAAAAGGGGTTGTGCAGGCGAATGAAATAAGTGTGTGTCATCTTCATATCAGCTCACACTTATCTCATTTGCCCTTGGATGCTCAAGGGTCCATACCCCCAGATGTTACTGCATCCCCCCCGTTCAGCTGTAAAGCAGACACGTCATCATCTAAATATGTTTGGAATATTTTATATAGTTTACAAGATTCTTAATCTTAAAAACTTGCTAAATAATTCTATGACAAAAGAAAAGAGTTTAAATATAAAAAAGTATTTATATTTTGTAGAAGAAGAGGATATACCAATTTTAAGAACAAAAATCCTCAATTTATTCATTATAATTGGATGTTTAGGCTTCTTATACGAAATAAAAGTTGTTCTAAAGTGTTTTATAGTGAAAACTTTAATTTTAGATATCATTTGTCGATGTCTATTCAACCTCATCTGCGAAAAGTTTTCATCTTCAAAAAGTTTTTCGGAAGATTTTTTAAATTTTCTGTAATTTATAGAAATTGTTTTTCCTATTCTCAAATGAATGAAGGTTTTTCTATCATTGCATCTTTCTAAAAAGATGCAGTTGCAAAAATAGAAAGCAAATTATTTTTTCTGCAAGCTACATTTATTTATTTATGGTTTCAATTTTTTATACATAAATAACGAAAAAACAGTATTAAATCAATATAAAAGTATATAAAAAGAAAATGAATGCTTATATTTCTGATTGAAAGTATAATTTATTGGAATGATTCTAGGGAGTCAAAGTTAACAGTTTAGTTTTTCAAAAACTCTGTTTCAGCGATTGATACAAGCTTATAAATATATGCATACTTTGATTAGATTTACAGTCTCGAAAGACGAACTTGTATTTCTTCAAATATTTCAAATGTAGGTCATTGCATGCATATCTGCCGAAATTGAGGAAAAAAGATCTAAGATCTTTCTAAAATTACTTTTCAAAGCATATGTTTCATGGAGATGAAATATATCTTGGTCTGTGTTTCTTAGAATTCCTAATGATTTTCCTGAATTCTCTTTTTAAGAAAATAATAACGAATTCAATTCAATAAGGAAGCGAATGTTTCTTGAAAAAATTGAACTTTCTTTACTTTTAGCTTTAACAGTACTCATTTTGACTCGATAGGTAATATAATACTGAAACATATGAGCAAGATTTTTCCAGTTCTACTCTTACGCCTTCAACTGCGATATTTCTTGATTTTGTTCAAGATAGAAATTACAGTTCACAAGGAATTTAAGAGAAATTATTTTTTTAAGGTCACTAAATCAATATCATCCTACCCCCACAATACTCATTAGAATAAGTAGCCTAGTTAGACGAACAATATAATTGCGCCAAGATTTTTATGGCGAATGTATGCGTGTGAGTAGGTGGTGATGTTAGCTGCTATATTTAATGTGCCTTGTGACATTTGCTGCCTATAGAGGAGACCACAACAGCTGTACGAAGCTACGTATGAAGGCCGCTCATCCAAGGTCGTCGGGTTACCAATGCGGCAGATGCGGATTGCTCTAATCCCGAACCCACAATCTGAGGGTAAGTAGCCGAGTAAAATAACCATTGAGCGAAAGGCGACACTTCGGTCCAAGGGTTGTTATCCGGCTTATAAAGCCTTCACCACAACATAAATAAAACAAGTAAGACGATGCGAAATTATAATTACTTTTATCCTATTTTTTCTAAGAGATTATTACTAATATCTAAAAACTTTTACGACAACGAGCACAACATATAAATTAAAATTTGACCACTTTAATCATTCTGATTTGCAACTAAAATAGTGTCTCAGACGTGCAATTGTTTTTGCCCTCATCACTTTTTTCCAAAACATTATTACCAATATTTAAAACCTTATACGACAACGAACACAAATCATAATCAATACGACAACGAACACAAATATAAATCAATATTGACTACTTTTATCTTTCCTGATTTGCAACTGCAAAATGATTTCTCAGACTTCATTTTAACACAAAATGTTGCTACCCCGAATGTATGGTCTTGCAATAGATTTTGATGACTCAACAGTTTAACGGCAGATCAATCTGCCATTGAATTTTTTCTTGGCTGCTAAGATTGTCCAATTTCACTACAAAGATTCTTTTAAACATTTTATTACTTGTAATTCATAGCATATTCTTCAATATTCTAAAGTTTGACATAACTGAAAGTGCCATTTAATATGGAGTTCAATATATATTTTTTACCAGGTATACGATATGGTAATATGCATCATCTGCTGCATAAAAATCATCATTTGCGATTAAGAAATAACTGACAATTGATGAAATAATATTTTTTTGTTTTACTATTGCGTTTCTGTTTTTTATTAGATATTTTCGTTATTTTATTCGTTATTAGTTATCTTGCACCCCAAGATTTTACATAAAAATGCAACTTCAGTTGTATTTAAAATATATATGAAATGAGAATCATATTATTAAAGTAGATTCTGAGATACCACAATTTTTATTATAACCACAACTATGAAAACTTTTGTCTTTTCTAACCAATCTTCGACGACAAAAGACTTCGGCGTCCAATTTTTTATTTTACTAAGATATACTCGTAAAAATATAACAAGCCTACTGTGGCAGATGCAGATTGCTATAAGCCCGTTCTGGTTTGCAGCTGAACAACATAACCACAATGCAAAAGCAATTACTTTTGTTCCATCTATGTTATCTGGCTTGTGAAGCTTTCACCACATACTCTCCCATTGATGAGTCGAATGATACATTTGTACCAAGCGTATGTAGAGAGTGTATGAGTTGCTTGTGGTGATGTTGGCCGTTGTTTCTAATGTACTTGAAGACTTTTGCTGCCGTTAGAGGGCACCACAACATCTTGTACGAAGCTTTGTACTAAGTTCTTTATTCAAGATCGTGGATCACCATAATGGCAGATATGGATTGCCCTATGCCCAAACTGGCTATGTTATGGTTTGCAATCGAGTAACATAACCAAATTACAAAAGTAATTACTTGTGTTCCGTAGATGTCTGGCTTATGAAGCCTTCACCGCACTACAACAATTTCAATTTACATTGTAAAGGAATACGAATTGAAAGTTCTGAAAGTTTTATACTGCAATTGAAAGTTTACGAACTCAGAGTAGGGACTAAATAATGAACGATTGCTTTGTCAGGGAATCACATCTTTGATTTTGTACTAAAAAAATTATAAACAACATTTGTTTGATAGTTTACCTTCATAGTACGAAACTAATTAATCCAAACTCTTTTTGTTACTTTCCGTACCTTGTTTAATTTAATCACCAAACTTTTAACATCAAATCTTTTATGAAAAGACCATTTTTCAGTTCTTAATATCTAATTTAATTTGTTGCATCATTAATTTCTCATATTTAATGAATTCATAACACAGATGGTGACTTACAAATATTATTTTGGTTAAACCTATATCAGCCTAAATTTCTTCATGGAAGCCACTCCAAAGATATTGTAGTTCCAAGAATTTTTGAAGAGCTAAAGTTCTTTATTTTTAACCTAAATAAATTTGTAACCGACATCTGCTCCCATTTCTTAAAACAAGACAGTGTTTAGAAAACGCTTAAGTTCTCTTTTTGGTCAACTCTTAAGATTCTTACTGATATGACTATTTTGAAGATGCTGTAATTCTTAATCTTTTCAGATACCTACTGTTCTCTTTTGCTAGTAAAATTGTGTTGACGGATGGGTATTTCAATGCTTACGAACAAATATAGATGAAAATAGACATCAAGTCAGTCTACTTTTAGGGGAAAAAGAATAACATATGTGGTTAGGTCAAAAGGAATAAATAAATGAAAGAAAAATGATGCCAATTACTGACAGTAGTAAGGCAAAACAACTGATTTAGTTTTTTTTTAATGCAATCACAGTCGATGAGGCGGATGGATAAAAAAAAGTCAATGTTTGACCTCCAATTAATCAGCTAATGGGATTTAAAAGTTAGATGAGTATAAATTCTTTTTCCCCTTAAAAACTTTAAACTTTCCTGGCAAATATATTATGCAATAAGTTTTCCAATCTGATTAAGTATCTTGACTTTATTATTAGTGTCCTAATTTAAGGAAATTAAATGAAAAATAGTTAAGAATTATTTTTAAAGGAGCTATTTAATTGGATTTGTTTAATGGAAATAATGGAAAAAATGTAAGTTTTTAAAAAATATATATAATATTTATAAGGTTATACTATCTTCCAATTGTGCCGTTAAGCCTTTTTATGAATGCATGTTTTAAAATAACTTAGTTCACCATTTGATACTGAGATAATGAAAGTGGATCGTTTATATTTGAATAATTAGCATTAAATAAAAGGATGTCTTTTCAAAGATTTATTGCATTATTTTATTTAAATATTAATCAAAATCTTTCTCCCTCAATCTGCTTTAATTAATCAAAGTTTTTCTCAAATAATTATTATCTATTATTTCATAAAAAATTATTTTATAACTAAAAAAACAACCTGTTGTGAAGATAAATTTATTTCTTTACAATTATTTATTTAATTTTAAAGGTGTTCTTAATAAAGCATTTAGTTTTATGAAAATACTTTTCACATTTTTATTCCCTCGTTTGTATCATCAAAAAATGTAATGTTTTGTTGATTTATGTACTCTATTTGCTCTTATTATCGCCACTGTCAGATAATAAGTACTGAAAAATATCATTGAAAAAACAAATGAATTCTGAAAAACGTATATTACGAATGTTATATTGAAATTAAGCTTATATACATATATTATCTGCCTGTTTGATACCATCCGTTTTTTGTTTTGCCAAACAAATAACAAAAAAACCTTTGTTAATAATTCTATGTTTCTCACATCAAATTTTAACATTTTAGTCTAAAAATTATCACTTTAAAAAACTGAATCGCTTTTAATAATTTCTACGTATACTAAGTATAGTTATAAAACGTTGTCGAAAAGAGTTTATGAATGGTTTTCTTCTTTTCGGGTGTTTTTAATAGTTTTATCCCATTTAAATGTGACTCACGGTGTTACGATTCTTAATTTAATTGTGAACAATGGGAACCTACGTATATTACGTGTTATATAGAAATTAAGTAAATATTAACTATCTGTTTGACACCAACCCTTTTTGTTTTATCAAAAAGATAACCCAAAACACTTTGTTAACAATTCTATATTTCTCACATAATTTATTATACAGTTCACAAGTTTTGTTAGTGTACAAATTATCAACCTAAAAAAAAAACTGAAATATTTTGAATAATTTCGATTTCTTTTCGTATCTACATTCAACTCTTCAAACTTTGTAAATAAAAATATCAAAACTGGTCACAGAACATAAAATCCAGGCTGCTACTTCGATCTTTCCTCAAAAACAATTTTCTTCTATTGGATGAAAAGTTGCCTTAAGCAATAAAACATATTCAATTCAAAACAAACTTTCTATTTCGTTTCTTAGAAGATCAGTTCTTGAAATAATTTTATTCAAATGAAACTTTCTGGAGATGAATATTTCCGAAAAGAGTTTAATAAATGTTTTTCTTAGCTTCAGGTGTTTTCAATATTTTTTATTCAATTTAAATGTAAGTCACGGTGTTGTGATTCTTAATCAATTTTGAATAGTGGGGCAGAGTATAGTAAAAAAGATTTTTATGCTGTTCCCAATTGATTCCAATGACCGCAAAAGGTTAATAATTGGTTATATTGAATAAACATTCTTTTGCATTCTTTCTGAAATGTAAAAATTGCTTTTAGTTTTGTTATTTTTATTGAATTAAAACAGAATTTTATTTTCATTAAGTTATTCTGCTTCAGAGCGGAATCTCTGTAAACCAGTAGGAAAAATTTCTGTTTTGGAAAAATAGGGAAAATATCTTCATTGGGCTTAGATAATTCAAGTAAGTCATAATTGTATGAAAAATTTCTCTACCCAAAGTATTTAACAACTGCTATTTTAGATAAATTATTTTATCGAAGATCAATTATATATAATGTGCTTATTAATTTTAGATATATGTTAAGTACTTCTGATAGTGATTATTAAAGATAGTGATTATAAAATGATTTGATTAAAAATATTACAAAAAAATTACTTTAATGACATAAAATTTTTGTAATGAAATAATCCTGTTTTTAACTTATTTTTGATTCAATAGATAGTGTAACTAGAACAGATACATTGATTTTACATTCACTTGTTATCAAAATAACGCGTATGAAGGAAAAAATCAAGTGTTTTTTTATTTTATTAATTCAAATGGGACGCTGTTGTTCAATATCAGTTTTGAGGGTACATAAATAACTAATTATTTGTAACTAAATTTAAAGATATTGATGAACACAAATTTAGGATTACTAATGCTGCATCTAAGGTGAAAGCTTAAATATTGAGCAATAATTAAACTATCGTCTTGACATCTTATGAACTACCAAGGGAATTCACATTGAAATTTCTTAACGTTAGTGTAGTTGTTGTTGTTACTTATGACACTTGCCATGGACAAGCCCCGCTGATACATCAGCAGATTTTAAGCCGGATATATACGTCTCTTGTTTTTTACAAGTAGCGCCATCTAGGGCCAAGAGTAAGACTTAGCTACACGCTCGTCACAACCCTTTTTAGGGGGCGGACTAAATTCATGCATATTCATTCATTCATCGCAGATCGTACTTTAGATCTGGAACAGAGAACAATCACCTCAGACCCAGTACCCCCAGTGATATTACTCTCGATATGGAGGAGTTTGCGACCACGAACAGATTTAACGAGCGCCAATCGCCACACACTCGGGGATTGTTTTGGCCGGTGAGTTTCGAACCCGTAACCTAAGGAGTACGAGTCCAACGCTCTAACAACCAGGCCATCCCGGCCTCTGCTGTAGTAAAAGCTTTTATAAACGTTTTTACGACATATCAAAATAACCGCATACCAAATTTTAATATTTATTTTACAATAATTTTTTATAACTAGGAAACAATATGTATCGATTCACTGTTAAGAATTCCATCGATATTTTTTGTGATGGATCTAAAATTCTTTTTGGTATTTTAGTAGTATTTTGAACTTGAATTAGGATTGTTCCCTTAGGAATTAATATAATACATACTGCAATGACTTTATATTGTTTTATGAAGAATCCAAAATTCTTGCTGAGACGATTGGCATATTTTCAACTTGTATTATCATTGTTCAAATAGAAATTAATATATTACATATTGCAATGATGTTATTTTTTAGCGTTTATGGTAGACAAACTGCAGTATTAGCAATAAATATAAAGTATTATAGTTTTGCACAATATATGTGCCTTACTAGGGATATGAAAATTAAACATGTTTAGACCATTTTTTCTCTTTTTGAAATATATGCTTACCTTCACAGTCTAAAATTAGCCAACACCCTGCTTAGAAAAATTAATGGACACTGATCATAGCTGAAACTGATGCGCTTTAGCAGCAGCATGAATACAAGATATAAACTTCTGTAATGAAAATAAATTAAAAAATACACAAATACGCTTGTCAAATTTATGTCTGTTGCCAATCATTAGGTTTTCCTTTTATAACCCCGATGTATATGTTAAATAATTTAAGAATTATATATTGAAAAAAATTAACCGGTTTAACAAAGTTTTGGGAGTTTTTACTTTTCCTAATCATATTCACATACATAAAAATATTTTTTTGTTTGTTCTTACCTTATGCTTGCACCTACGGGAAGGTTATAGGTACAATAAATTTACCATATCTCATATATAAAAATGAATTTTTGTTCGTATCTTATGCGTTTATGTGCCGATTGCAATGAAACTTGGCCACTTTATTGCTTGGACCCATGTGAAGGTTATACTTTAAAATCGAGAAAAGAAAAATTGTAAATTGTAAATAGCACATGTTATTCGGAGTTAATCACCCATATATCAAACAAAATGAAATTATTATGATTGATGTCAATCAATATGACCGAAATGAAATCGAAAATATTTAGTGCAAACGCTCATTTTTTCTTCTTAATGAATAAACATCTAAAAAGGATGTTGTCATTTCGCGTGCAAAATATATTCTTTGTTGCAAACCGTGCATATTATTGAGAGTTTATCTCACACATAAAATATTTGACAGTGGTTCAAAATTACGAGGTTTCTCCCAAAATAGCCTTAGTGTTGCTTTACAACGGAACTTTAATAAAAACTTATCTAAACTCACATTTACAATTATTATTATCGATAAGTTATAAGTTAAGCTATATATATTGGACATTTTCCAGTGCAACAGCAATTTTTCCAATTATACAGACAATTGATGATCAATATTTCGGTTATACAAGCCTATATCGTGTTAATTGGGACAACAAAAAATATGTCCCTAAACGGTCGTCACTTAACAGATCCTCCACTGCAGCACGAAGAAATAAGCCAATTCGAGGTTCTCAAGCAAATGAGGAACTAAAAGCGAGCAATAAAGCAGATCGTTTACGAATTGCAAGTTCACGTGATTCAGAATCTCAAAGTCAACATGCGACAAATATCTAAAAACAACATTTCTATGTTACCTGATCACGTGCATTACAATCAAAAGACTAATATTCGGCAAGAAGCGAGGCAATTTTTTTTTTGACAGAAAGTCGATTGGAGAATACGTGCTCATTCCCATTATTCCCAAAAACAAGCCTTTTGACTTTAAATGATTGCATTTACTCATTTGACTTGCATTCTCAATGACCATCAACAAAGCTCTAGGCCAAGTGTAGGGATTGAACATAGACAGTTATATGCTAGATGAATGCGGTTCGGAAAGCCAAAAATTATTTGTTTTTGTCAAAGACGGAAAAACAGAAACAAAAAAAATATGCTCAAAAGGAATTGAATAATGAAGTCAAAAAATAGAATAAATATTATTTGTAATGTTTATTTATACATCATAAAATTTCAATGAATATATTCACTGCGTATAAGAAAATAAATATTATTCTTTCTGCAGTTCTTAAGTAAACAAGGCAGCATTTTAAATTTTAAACGATATTTCCCAAAAATTTCTTCTACGACAGAAATTTACCATGTAGCAGCTTGAACATTTATAAAAAACATCAAATTCAAGAACAATAAACACTTTTAAATGTAATAAATTAAGCAAAATAAATGTAAATATAATAAAGGAGATACACGAAAACAAAACTTCATTTTGCAAGTACAGAAATAAACTGCAATTCTCCTCAATGTGAAACTACTTGTAAAGTATGTAAAAATATTTTCATATGCGTATTTTAAATTCCATTACACATTGTAGATGTTACCAATTGTGGTAGCTGAATATGGGTTTCACATAAAATAATGTGAAATATTTTATTTCGAATGCTAAAAAGTGGAACAACTTTGTTGAGAAAAACGAGATGGAATGAGCTTAGCAAAAATTTTCAATCAAAGGAGATAAAGTGAATCGAATGAAAATATTTAATGAAAATCGATAAAAATAGATTAAGGAAACGCCTAATGCCTACCCATGAATGAATGTATCTAATTTCTAGATTTTGTATACAACGAATTCTAAGATTTGTACTTATTCTCTAAAATTTCAAATTGGCTTGAATAAAGAAACCAATAGATGAAAGTTTTAAACAGCCTCTTTATTTCCATTTCATTTCTTAAAATTATCATAACGTAAGAATTTTCTGAGCATAGATATCAAATATGGCTGCAAACTAACGCTACATTATCGGTATTTTAACATAAGGTAATTTTCTTTTATATCAAGAAAAAATGTATTTGAGCCCATGTCTTTTTGAAAAGATACATTGAATTAATTGAGATTTCTCCATGATTCCCAATTGCTAACTTAATCATCTATCTAATTAAATGAATCTCTATATTCTTTAAAATAATCTGTTGGTTTTAAAGATAAGGATACAGATTCTCAAATTTTTTTTAAATAAAATTCCTTGGAAATGTGCATTACACAAATCAGTTTATCAGTGCCCGTTCTGGCTTTGGAATTTTCGATAGTTTTCTGCTGAAGAATGACAAAATATCGTACTCAGGTCATAAACATGGCTGGGAATACATGAATATAATTTTAAAACCTAAAATGTCTCACTTTTTTATATATAGTTTCCATTATTCCAATTAAAAAAAAGTTGTTTCCAGAATTTTTTAAAGATTACAATACTTTCTTTTTTATATTTCGAATGCAAAAAAATAAAGTAAAATCTTCACAGTATCTCCCCAAATTTCTACTTTTGATCTTTTTCGAAATTTTTTTTATAAAGAATAAAAAAGCAAACGTTTCAAAGACATGAAATTTTATTGCTATATTAGACCTTATACTATCACAATTTTAAGTATTTAAAATATTTACAAAAGCGAAAAAATATTTAAAATAATGATAATATTAGGTCTAATACCTGTATAGCAGTAAAATGTCTTGTATTTGAAACGTTTTCTTTTCTTTATTTAAACTTTTAAACTTTTTCAATTGCTTTTCTTTTTTTAAGTTTTTTTTTAAATCTTTACTTTTCTTCCTTTAGACTTAAAAAAATTTCTTTATTTTTTTCTTTAAACAATTTAAAAAAATTAACCACATTTTTAAGCTGTATTTTAACTAACTCTATATCCTAAAAATGTCTTCTGATAAAAGGTTTCAAACAATCACTCTATCTAAACTAGCTCCAATCATTATCTTCTTTATACCGAACACATTTATTCCTACTATACGCTCTATCATCAGTTATCATTTCTTGACACTCTCTAGTTTCTTTTTCTTCTTTTTCGTGACACCACACTTACTTGGCGAAGATTGGCGATCAAAGAGAAGCTCTTTTTCTTACCACAAAATAATGATCTCCAGTCGTTACTAATGCGCCTGAAGTAGAAAACAGAAAGGATGC
This sequence comes from Argiope argentata, assembly GCA_026289955.1. NCBI lineage: Eukaryota > Metazoa > Arthropoda > Arachnida > Araneae > Araneidae > Argiope > Argiope argentata. The sequence continues at coordinate 4,826,891 of JAOUZG010051355.1, forward strand.
GTGGGAGAAAAAATGATGGAAATAATGAATATGCATCATTTTTGCAAGTAGTCTCTTGAGGTGGGATCAAATTCCTTCCAAGAGCTTAAAAGTTGCCCAGAACACATTTGTTATGAATTTCTAGAGATAAAAGAAGTTTCTAGTTATTTTATAGTTGAGTTGTTATATTTCAGATGATTGTCCTAGAACTATTTAAACTTTCAATAAAAGTGTGCCGAGTTCATCCTGATTATTTGATTCATTTCTTAATTGAAAAATCTAAATTTGATTCAAAATAATTAAAAGCAGCCATTTGTAATTAAAAAGTTAAAATATAAATTAAAAAAAATTATAATTAAAAGAAAATTTCAGATAGATATTTCCCACTCAATTTTTTGAAATATATTTATTTTGTTGCTTACTTTTTAAATTAGATTTAAGAATCACACATTTGTAATAAATAACTCCAAGCTATCAATTTTTTCAAAAAATAATTTCAACGGAAAGAAATGATCTAATTCAAATGCTAATGCTATCACAATAAACAATTAAGACTGGTAATCTATAATGATTTGAAATTATGATGTTATTGGAAAAAACGTTATAACTTAATAATTATTTTCTTATTGGAATTGGACACACACACACATACACTCACTCACTCACGCACGCACGCACGCACACACACACACACACACACACACACACACACACACACACAC
>JAOUZG010051355.1:4841289-4851623 GCA_026289955.1 Argiope argentata
CGTTATTTCGGTTTAAATCCGCTGATGTATCAGCGGGCTTATCCATGGCAAGTGCCATTAGTAGCAACAATAATATTTAATCTTCTAGCAGAAATTGATATTGTAAACAGAAGTCGTATTGTTTATAAATTAAAAAAATCACTGGAAGTAAGACAATGAAATAAAGTAAGTAAATAATTACAGGAAAAAAAGCCTAATAATTTTAATCACTGTTATATTGAAATAATAGTCGATACATTTGAATTAGCATTCAGTATAGAAATGCAAGTTGGCACGGAAATCCTCTGGAATTCATTTAAACTCTGTATTACGTTCTGATTCTTCAAATATTGATAAAATCTTATGTAATAATATTCTATGCCGTGAAAGATCCACTTGTGAGAACATTAATTTGGAATGGTTTCCAATTATAATCATAATTTATACATAATCAGTTTATACTTTCAGTTGAAAAATGCTTTAAATAACAAGAAGAATTATATTTTGAGTTAATTAATGTATTTTTGATAATTATGGAATGTTAATCTTTAATAGTTCCGTCTTTTTAGAGACACATTTTATGGAAAATAGATTTTTTGCTTATGTGATCAATAATAAATCAGTAATGAAGCATACCGTTTTGAAAGAACACTAGGGCCCTTGTAATTTTGAACTGCAGTCAAACGACGAGAATACCACCTGAGCAGGCACTCTCCGTTTACAAGCCACACCAATTAGAAGACATTTGGACCCGGCCGTTTTAGAACACACCAGGGCCACTTATACGGTGGTTCTTAGGTGGAGTCGATTATCGAACCTAAATCCCTTCAGTTTACAATCCGGGACCTTACCACAAGGCCACCACCGTACCAATGAGGTCTTGGATTTTATTAATTTAGATAAATCAACAGTTGTCTCAAGAAAAAAATATAGTTAAGAGAAACTTTATCTATTATACAGACATTGAAATAGTTTAAAATCGTTTGAAAAAACGACTGATAATGTCGTATCTTTGTTATTTTTGATCGCAGAAAAAATGAAGCGTTTTTTAAAAAAATATTTGTGAACAAAAATATTTTAATAAACATATAAGCTAATTTGTATCTAAATATATTTTTATTTTTTTAATTATTCATATTCATATTCTTCGAATCCATTATGGGCGTAGTTTAGTTTTTATCTAATTATGCTTACATATTTTATAACCACTATAATTCTTAAACTCTTAATTCATAAATTATAAATAAATATTCTAAAGGAAAGTATTTGAGTAAACAACAGAATTAAAAATGTAACTTTAACCAGTCAGACATTTACTATTTAGAAAGTATTTAACATTAATCAAGTTACTTATTCCATTTAGAAGACGAGGTTTGATTTTATTGAAATTGAAAGATTTGGCTGGATATGTTGATATAAGAAACACATTTAACCTTGCTTTTTAAAATTTATTGTATAATTCTTTCAATTCTAATCTTTTTACTAGGTGAAATTTTAATAAATAGGAAGTCCATTAGTATAAGCCTATTCTTCCTCCTCAAAGTATTTCCCTTGGTATTATTTGGATAAAGCAGTCTTTTAATTAGTTCTCTGTTAGGCTGAGAGTTAGAATAGTAAGATTCCTATTTTCGCTTTGTGTTCCTTTGAAAATAGCATCAAATTGTAAATTGAATTTCTATATTTAGAAACTTTCTTTATGAAAATTTAAGAAGATACAAAATCAGATTTCATTTCAAATCCTTTTGTATAATTAATGGAAATACATTTTGGTTCAATAAAAGTATATTTATGCGACTTAATGAAGGTTTTAAGTTAAATGTATTAGGAAACAAAGAGATTTCTCTTTCAAATCTTTATGCTTTAATTAACGCTGAAATTTCATTTCTGACTATAAAATTATCCTAAATATAATGAAGGGTTTAATCTAAGTTTTACCATTAAGTTAATAATTTAATTTTTAATTCGAAAGTATACACCTATATTAACTTTTAATAGGATTATTCTATAAGTTTAATAATAAACTGATCACTAATATTCTTAGCTTTGCCATGTATAAATTTACTGAAAACAGGATGAGGGCCTCCCATACCTTTTTCGCATATTCTGTAATATACTTGTCAGAAAGCTTTACATGACATTTAGTACAATAATTACAAAACATTAACTTTTGGTGGGAATTCAGAATTTTTACTATAGTCATATATCTTGTCATAATTGGTGAGTTAATTGACGAATAAATTCTGGCAATGCTTTGCTACATTTGTTGCCACAAAATCTAAATGCAAATTTATTATATTTAAGTCATTGTGTTTTTGAACTATCGAGTTTATATGTTTCTGAAAGTGAAATTTGACAGATAATCTATTGTAGTTAGATTTGGCTCAAAATCCAATAGATGTCAAAATTCTGTGCCAAATTTTACATTTCTAGCTTATTTTTTTAAATTATCGTGTTATTTTATATTCGAACAACTGTATAAATGGGCTTCCACCGAACAGATTCAATTTAAAATTTAAGGGCTGGATAGTTTGGTTGGTTGGGCGTTGGATTCGTATCATTTGGGCTGCGAGTTCAAATCCGCCATCCGAAGACTCTCCGTATGTGCATGGCGGCTGGTGCACTTTAAATCTGTCGTGATAACAATAAACCATGTCGAGAGTAATATCTCTCTGGGTACTTGCTCAGAGGTGATCTTTCTATGTTCCAGACCTAAATTACGATCTGGGGATGAATGAATGAAATGCACGAAAGAAGTTCAACTCTAAAAAGGGTTTGAGACGTGTGTGAACTGGAAGTCAGACATCTGTCCTCGAGTACTCCGGGGATCATACCCTCAGAAGCTACTGCACCTCTTATTCCGTTGTAAAGCGGAACACGAGAACAACAACAACTCAAGATTTTATAAACATATGCGATTTTAATGCAAAGACTGTATATCAAATTCTAGCTGCAGAGCTCAAAACATTTTTCAGTTACTTTTGACACAGGCAGATAGACAAACGGATTTCCATTTCTCCCTTTTTTTCAAAATCTGGAGTTTGAATTTTTTGACAATGATTACGTTCATTAAGTAAATTGTACTTAATGAATTTATTTATTAATGTTGTGCTATTTTAAAGTTTAGCATGTTTTTAAATTTCCACTGTAGTCGAACTCTTAATCAATTAGGCCATATACTTGCGGAAAAAAGACATCGTATTAATGTGGTGGATTTGAGGAGTAACAGGGGTGTGAATGTCGACTCCCACAATACTCTTGTCATCTCTAAATTTAGGCTATGTAGTTAGAATTAAGTAAGTATTATGTAAGTCTGTAAAGTTAGAATAAATAAGAATTTATATTCCAAGAAGGAAGATGCCAATTTCAAACTGGGCACCGTATAACTAAAGGACCATAATATGCTCTAGGTATGCTAATGTGTATAAGTGCAATTTATTTAACTGCATTAAACTGGAAAAAGGAAACCCAAACCACGATTTTGACTCAAATTTATAAAAGAAATCACATCAAAATGAGCCCGTGGGAGCATCCCGAATAAGGCCATACCTAGAATTTAAAAAAATATTCACCGTTGAATATCTTTCCAATTGGGAAGAAATAACATGTAAGCCTATAAAGGCTGTAAATTCAGTAAGATAAATTTCTTTCCCTTTATTTCCAAAGAATGTTTTTCTTTTAAATTTAATGGTATATTACATGATGTCACTTTTTCTTATGTCTTTTGAAGTAAACAAGCGAAAGATAGACAGTTCTTCATAAATTCTTCAGGTAATAGGTCCTGGTGTAAAGTTTAAAGTATTATTCAACTCACGCTTACTAACCTGTAAAAAGGCTCAGTTCGACACTGGATTTTTTTATCTCTGGAAAAATAGATGCTGTCTATAGATTCAATTCCTTCTGAATTATCATCCACAGATAATTAAGAAATCTCAATATATCTAACATGTCTGGGTGTAAAATTTAAAATGCATTCGATGCGCGATTACCTCTTGAAAAATGCAAGCTTCTATATTGGATTCATTTATCTCTAGAAAAATAGATGTTGTCCATAAATTCTATACTGAATAGGATTATTTCCAGAAAAATAGTTGCTGTCCATTAATTCTATAATTGATTGAATTATCTCTAGAGAAATTGATGTTGTTTACAAATTCCTTTCTTTTCTGAATTATCGTCATTGTCTATAGATAATTCAGAAGCCTAATTGAAGCATATATAATAAGTTCGGGAGTATGATTTGAATCATCATTCGAAGCACGCTTACCTCTTTCAAAAGAGACTCACTTCTATACTAGATTGATTTATTTATAGACAAATAAATGTTGCCCACAAATTCTGTACTGGATTGAATTATCTCTAGACAAATAGATGTTGTCAATAAATTCATTAAAAAAATTATGATATTCATGCATAGATAATTAAGATGCCTCAGCATATCTAATAAATCTGGGTGTGAGGTTTAAAACCTCATTCGAATACGCTTAGTTCTTGTAAAAATGACTTACTTCTATACTGGATTGATTTATCTTTGAAAAAGTAAATGCTGTCCGGAAATAAAATTTTCTGTGAATTATCATCTTCCGCAGATTATTCAAAAGATTCAGAAATATTATCTTCAGATTCCGAAAACACAATTTCGTTATCATCTAAAGCAACTAGCCATACCATGAATTTCTTTTTCTATTATCTCTCTCTCTATGGTTGAACTAATAAAAAAATCCCTCTTATAGGCTGGAATGTTAGGGAAATTTCAAAACTTTTCCCTTTTGAAATGAAAAGGGAATACCCTACAAACACTTTTAATGCTTTTCATTGGTCACGACGCTCACGTGTCCAGACATTAAGTGGCGAAAGCTTCGAGAGAAATTAACTGAAATTATTTGTTGGCACTTCCTACTGATACTAAAAGTTTACGTCTAGACATTCATTATAATTCTATTCAGCAATAAATGGTGCCGTAAAAAAAGTGTTAAAAATACATAATATATTAATATTAAATGCAATTTTGATTTATAAAGATATTTATTCTGCATTCACAAAGAAAACAAGTAATATAAAAAAATAAAATCAATTCCTACGTAGGTAATTAGATTTTTTAAAATTTTATTAAATAATTGCTATTGGTGTTCTTGTTCTTGTATTACTCTTTACAACGGATGAAGGGATGCAGTAACTTCTGAGTGTATGGGCCCTTGAGCAACCATGGTCAGAATTCTAACTTCTAGCTGACAAACGTCACAAACCCATTTTACAGGGCGGCCTTCATGAATCTCATCATTCACTGAGAGTAATCCTGACCCTATATTTCCAGGAGTATTACTCTCGCCATGGTGGAAATTGTGACCACGACAGATTTAGCGTCTCACACACACACACATTCTTCGGCTGGCGGGTTTGAACTCACAGCCCAACGGATGTAAATCCAACGTCCTACAAACCAGGCTTTCAAAGCCAAGTAATTACACTTACTATAAATAATTGATCATAAGATTATACTAGTGTTGAATTTTCAATGCCAAATAAGGCAACGAAAAAATCCGTGAATTTTCTACGTTGGGGTAATGCACTACAGATCAGAAATTTTTAATTTTCTTTATTTCATATTATTTTAACTCGAATGTATTTCAAAATGAATCCGAAAAATCGATTAATTAAAAATTTTTAATAATAAATACATGAAACATTAAGAAGATCAATAGTATCGTTAGAAATATTCGGCCAAAAACATGTTAAGCCTAACCTCATTGTTGTGGGGGGAAAACGAATTGAATTCATTATTTGTTTTTCGATAGTGAAATGAAAATTCTTGGTAATTCCTTTAAAAAACTAATGAATACTTTTTTAAAAACTGTATTAACGTCAAATGCCATCCACTACAAGCTTTACCAAATTTACTTGAACTTGATTGGATGCATAAAAAGTGTTTTTTAACGATTGAAAATTGTTATCACGACTATTGTTAATACTATTAATTATTATCAGTTAATACTATTAATTGTTATCAGATTTAGCTTCCAACACACACACACACACACACACACACACACACACACACACACACACAGGGAGAGTATGAGCTAATAGTAAAATTAAAAAAGGTTTTGTTTGTTCTTTTTAAATCTATGTATTTTAGCATAAGTGTTAAAAAATATACGTTACATTAAAAGTCTTTTCGGTCGAAATGAACCGGAACAGAAAAGCAGTATAATAATGCAGTTAGTCAAACATTATATTTTTCATATAAATATTACTGGACTTTTCTTTACACTAAATAACTTTTCCTTTTATGTTGATAAGAGAAATGTTATCGCTACTTCTAAATTTCGTCTAATTTCTTGGAAGACTTTGTATAATATTAATAAAAAAAGTAGAAATGGTTGATTATTTAAAGAAAAATATTTATACTAAACAATATGTGAGAACGTTGGTTAAGTTTCCAAATAATTATTTGCATTTTGTGAATTTAGTTGAGCCCACATAATTTTTTTAAGTTTTATGATTGATTTCCGATATACTTGAACAAATTTGCTTCGTAAAAAAGTGCATTAAAGTATATATTTTATATTTTAAAAGTTCTAGAGCAATTTTGGAAAGTTTTTCTAGAAAAATTCTAAAGAACTAAATACTGCAACTTATAAAGTATCTGGATACTTTTAGCTATATACCATAAATGCTGCATAATTACATTTTTAAAATTATAGTTAACGTATTTTTTTTTCTTTCATAAAAAAATTAAAAAAATTTTTTTTTCATTGATTTGGCTCTTTTAGCATTATATCTAGAAATTCATGTTGGAAATTGGAAATTACCATCCGACTCATTTACAGAAAGGTAAATACGCAGAAATAAATAATTTTGAAGTCCAAGTAATAGATTGGGAAACCTGACCTGCAAGAATATCTAGTTTAAAATTAAGCATGAAGATTATAATTTAAAAATGTAGTTTTGAAATAAATATTTTAAGGATTAATCATAGGAAATGCAATTAATCAAATTAGTTACATTTCCAGTGATTAATTACATAATATAATCAACACTATCATAAAGTATAGTTTCATGACAGTTTTGATTACTTAGTTATTAGTGTTGATTACACATCGAAACTTAGAATATCATTTAGCAACAAACTGGAACTATCCTCTTGATGCAACACGAAATATTAGGATATTTAGAATTTGTCCACAATATATTGTATTCGGCAATTATAAAATTAAGGAATATTTAGAAGATTTAGAATTTCATGAAGAGTTTTTAAAAATAAGGAATTTGACATAAAATAACTTTTCTTTGATTTTCAACGCAGAAAAATGGATAAATAATGCAATGATTTAATTTCTAAGTTAAGGAAAATGAGAGAAAATATTTCTTATAATGTTATATTTATATGATATAAATATTACTTTATTTGTATTATTATTTATTTATTGCTTTTATCTGTATATCAATGAACATAACCATATTCATTTGCAAAAATGTATCCCACTAAATAGACTTGTTATATATAATATTTGCTTAAAATCTTTTTAAGATTATATATATACACTGAAGTGACAAAAGTCATGGGATGACTGTCAATATCGTGTCGGTCCTCCTTTTGCCCGGCGAAGTACAACAACTCGACGTGTCATGGAGTCCACAAGTCGTTGGAAGTCCTCTGCAGGAATATTGAGCCATGCTGTCTGTATAGACGTCCATAATTGCGAAAGTGTGGATGGTGCAGGGGTTTGGGCACGAATGAACCTTTCGATGATGTCCCATAAATGCTCGATGGGATTCATATCGGGCGATCTAGGTGGCCAGATCATGCGCTGCAATTGTCCGGAATGTTTTTCAAACCAATCGCGAACAGTTCTGGCCCGTTGTCAGGGCGCATTGTCATCCATAAAAATCCCATCGTTGTGTGGGTACGGGAAGAAGGTACGTGAAGTACGTGAAGTGGGTACGTGAAGTACGTGAAGTTTGGGTCCATGGCTTCGTGGGGTCTGCGCCGTACTCGAACTCTACCATCAGCTTTTAGATCAAGATTTTTAATCCCCTCTCTACTAACTTAACTCAATCCAGCCGTGCAAGCTCTATATTGGTGACCCGGTTTCTGTTTCAAAACTGTCAGGAATGTGGGATTTAAAGGGAGTCATCAACAAGGATATCCTTAGGGAAAAAATGCCAACTGCTCGTACTTGACAGAGATGAGCTACCTTCTCCTTGGTGGGCTTCCAGACTTCCTAACTTGGTAATAAATTTGTATTTGTATTTGTCTGAACTTCAAAAGTAGGATTCTAAATTTATTTCAAAGTCATACATTTGATATTTATAAAACCGTATTCTGGTTTCAATAGGATAAATATTAAAAATGAAATATCTATAGGATAAATATTAAAAATGAAAATACCAAAACAAGTTAAAAAATTTGTACTTATTTTATTAATATTGATTTTGTAGCTCAAATTGGGACTATAAATTAATGACTCTATTGTGACTTCTTTTTACCAAGGGTGATTGTAGAAAGTATAGGAGGCCGACAACTCTACATCACCATTTCATATTTAAAATCCACTCATATAAAAGCATTTAGAGTTTGACTATCTTTATGTTAAAGCTTTCAAAGTTTGACTATCTTTATACAAAAGCATTTAGAGATTGACTATTTTTATGTAAAAGCATTTAGAGATTGATTATTTTTATGCAAAAGCATTTACAGTTTGACTATTTTTCTTCAAAAGCATTTAGAGTTTGACTATTTACAAGAGGCAGAAAGCTAATCATCAGTAATTATTAAATAATGTTTGAGATTTTCTTTGATTTTCTGGATTTATCTCCGTATTAGGATACAGACTAATAATTCTCTCTTAAATTCAACAGGAATCAAATTCCTCATTTTTTACACAGCTCAGACATAATGTGGGGATGTTTGGCTTTCGATGACAATCTTAGGCTCACAAATTCTAATCACGTTTTGAACTTTCTGACATCAAACTCAAAACATTGCCATTATGTCACTCTGAATGTCGTCAGTGGAAATAAAATAAATAAATAAAGGTACTTTTGTGTTATATAGGATATGTTATGTTTTAAAATCATGATTGGAACGGATGTTTTTTTCTATTTTCAAAATTTTGATTTATTTAAAAGGGAAACAAAAATTGTTCGTCTTGTTTTCGAAAATAATTTTAACTCTTTTCTAAAAGGTTAAAATTCTTTATTGGTGAAAATTTTAATTACATTTTAAATATTCCATTGTAGTTATGTAATTCTCCCTCTGCAGAAATCTGCTTCTTAAAAAAACTGTCAGCTTTCGTTTATTTATAAATCTATTTATAATGGTAATAAATAACTTAAGATAGTATATATGGTAATAAACATTTGTAGAAATTATATTCTATAATATGAGATGCAAGATATTATTTTTTCAAATACTTTTAGTTAAATAGAAAATACATAGTTTTCTTTCCATATATTGCTTTGCAATGTAAGCATTATAATCTTTTCCATTTTAATTTAATTTTAAGTAATTTATCATTATACTATAAAGAACAACTACGATATTTTGAAGATTTTTTAATTGAAATGTTTTTTTATGAGCAAAAAATTATGTGGGGTATTTCTAGTTTTAAATAATTGAACACAAGAATTTAATTCCACATAATAAGCATTTCACGGCATATTTTTTGCTATACCTTTTTTGTAACATAAAAGTTTAAAATAGCACAGAGTGAAAATAATTAGTTTTGGTTATCCTGAAATAAATGAACTTTGATATTTGGTGAATTGAAAAATCTGATAAAATCTAAAAGTATTAAGCGTTTAATTATTTTTTGGCCTTTTTCGGGATATTAATTCGTAATTTTTTCGGTTTCAAATAAAGTTATGATAATGGATTTCGTAGATAAGGATTTAGAATGACATTTTTACACATTGCGTTCGAAATGTGAGGGTGAAGAATGAAGTTTTTTTTCTATTAGTTTTTAGTTTCCTTCAAATTTTGTAACTAACATCATATATTTGATTTGACTTTTAGCTTCAGAATCTAAAATTGATTTTCTATCATTTTAAGTAAATTAAGCATCTAACAACGAACTTAATTTTTTAAAAAAATAACATAAGTGAATTAAATAATAATTATTCTAAATTTCATATTAAATACAGAATCAGAGATTATGATTTTGAAGGATGTAAATGATCTCAACATTTCCAAAGGAAATTTCTACATTACTTTTTACTTAATTAATGCATTTTATATAGGATGTAAATGATCTCAATATTTCCAGATGAAATTTCTGCATTACTTTTTATTTAATTAATGCATTTTGCGTAGGATGTAAATAATCTCAACATTTCCAGATGAAATTTCTACATTA
>JAOUZG010051355.1:4859805-4880401 GCA_026289955.1 Argiope argentata
GGAGCAGAGATTACAGAATTACTAGATAAAATAAAATTTTTAATTTTTGTAATATGAAAGTCATACTAAAATTTTTATATATAGTTTTGCGAGAACTTTATAAGTAAGATTTAGAAAGTTAATTAAGTTATTTTTCTTATAGAGCTTACTCAAGTTTAATATTTTTAAATAAAAGTATTCAGAAATGCTTAATTGACTTACTAATTAAGTAAATAAATAGTCTGATGAATAAATATCAGAAGCGTGCTTACAAAAATTTCAGTAATGTTTTTAGTAATTTGCATAAATTAATAAAACACGATATAATTAGTAAAAGAATAAGGCATTGTTATAAAACTTTCCTCAAGGTATTGCTAAACTCAAGTTTACAAAATTTTTATACTTTAATTTAAGTAAATATTTTAAGGAATGTCATGGCATGATTTTATTTCAGTAAGATAATTAACATGCATCAAATACAGTTCGTTATTTTTCTCTAATTTTCTAAAAAAAGCTTGTCAGAGCATGATATTGTTTTGGGGATAAGGTTTTTGGCTTCAACAAAAACCGGTAAGCGAAAAATAAAATAATTTATAATGTGCAGGAGCAACTCAAAAAATCAGTTTTTAATAACTTGTTGCCAAAAAAGATCCGATTGAAAAATAAATTAATGACTACAGCAAGTAAAATCTAGGAAAATGTCATTTCGAGCACGTGTTTATATGAAATGAAATATTTGGGAAATGTGATGTTTTTTTAAACAATAAATGCGAGACAAAGTTTTTTGTATCGTTTGCAGTACTAAAGTGACTCATTCAATGAAACAATGAAAGTTAATAAAAATATAATTTAACTAGCAGGAGCACGTAGTACTTGGGAGTTCAATAAATGATGTTCTGGCATGATACATTGAAATATGCATAGCAGGTTTCATTTTAATCTTTATTCGTTTAATTAATTTATTTAATTTATATATTTTTATTTTTGACACCAGAATTCCTTTAACATTTTTTGGTGTTTATTTAATGTATTTAATTTCTTAATTTCTTAATTACTTTGATTTATTTTTACACTAAAAAATTTATTTACTATATAAACCCTTTAATATTAAAAAAGCAATTATTATCATTAACATTAATGAGTTTTATGATTAAAATTTATAGTTATCATTGTAGAGTGTTTTATAGAATATAGTTATTGCACCAATAATATGTTTTCTGTTATTGACTGAAGAATTTGCCATATCATGTTAATTAGAATTTGTTTTCAAGATAAATAAAAAAAAACCGGAATAAAATAAAACAAAATATATAGTTAATAAATTTAATTAAGTAATTATGAAAATTTTGAGATAAAACAGATAATTAGAAAAAATACTTTTTGTCCTCAACTTAAAATTTAAAACATATCTTTAATTTTCATTTCCATCATGAAAATTATAACATTCATTATGTCTTTTATTCAAGTTCTCTTTCAAAAATATGTATAGAATGATTAGTACAACAAAATTAATTCATTCGAGTTTTTGTAGTCAGTGATATCAATAACCTAATTAGTTTTGACATAAATTGATGAAAATATATCTGCTCCTTTTGTTCAAGTAGCCTTAAGGAATATCGGCATCATTCCTTTTTCTGAACAACATTTTTTTGTAAAAAAAAAAATTCGATTTGCTAAAATGAATCCTTTTCTGAATTTTTCATTCATATTTCAAATAAAATAATTGAATTTTAAATTCAATTATTCTAAGTAATCCAATACCAAGAGTAATAACATAGTACTCAAATAATCTATTATTCTAACAAAAATTGAAGGTAAAAACTGCCAAGGTAAACTGCAAATTTTTGAAGTGCTTATTCGGGTATTCATGCTACTACTATTTTTAGGTGCCATAAAATATCCGGAAATGAGCATTAATTTTTGCTTATTATTTAGAATTGTTAAATATTTTATACAGATGTCTCATGAAATAATTTAATAATTATTTTTCAGTAAATTAATTTAAACATATAAGTATTTAAAATAATTTATGCAGCTTTCATTACAAAAATTTTGAATAGTTCTCAAATCATTGCCATGTGCCATACATTTTCCGGTTAATATTAATCAAAAATAATCTAATAAAAACATTTTATTTAAATGTATAGTGGAAGTATAAATAGATTTTAACATTTTTTTTTCTCTTTTTTTGTTTTTAGATCCAATTTTATTCATTTGATAATTTTTTTTGGTAAAAATAATTTTTCTTAACATTTATGAATAGGCTGCTTCTTTTGATAATTTAGGGAAAGACTCTTCTTTAATACTCAATGTAATCCAGATAATAATACCAACATTATCATGTTTATTAAGATTTTTCCAGTTGAAGAAGTTTCCTGAAACTGATCGCTATTTTTTGTTTCTATTTGAATCTAATAAAAGGTAATTTATTTATTAGTTTTTAAACATTTATTATTCAACTATAGATCTGAGTATATATTCATTCATTTCTTATACACATTATAGATATTATTCTTTATTAAATTAATTCATATTACAATTGTTTATATTTTAGAATATGATAAATGCTTGAGCTGCATGAAAATAATGTAGTTTGGGTACTTGAGTATTATAACGTCTTATCCAACGATCGCCAAGGGTTTCGTAACTTTTTGGCGACGGATTTAAATTTGGCGATAAAAATCGGTTGATTACAACTTTGCCGGAATGCCGTAATTGACGGTTTAGCAACTCATTGGCGATGACTACAAATTTGGCGATAAAGTTGGACGGTAAAGTATAAACATAAGTACCGTTGCTTTTTAATGTCTCCTTCATTGGGAATATGTTTAAGACGATTTTACTGATATTTCTGTTATATACAGATTGAGATTTTTCTTTATATGACAACATAGTCTTCCCATAATTATTAAGGAAATTATTTAGATTTTAAGAAGTATTCCGAAGTTCAAGCAACTAACGCTCTTTATAACTACTTTCTCCAGAAACCGCCAGGTAACTCCAGGTAACACCAGTCTTATTCCTACGTGAAAAAAACCCATTATTCAAGATAATTTCTTTTAAAATTGGACAACTATAACAAAAGATGTCTCAAAATTAAGGTACATAAACACGTTCGGGCCCTTTTTTTCCAAAAAACACGTGATAGACATACTTTAACAATATTTCTGGGTTTAAAACTTTTTAAAATTAATAATAAAATGTCAATATTTAAAATAAACATTAAATTTTTTTTGAAAATTGAAAGTTAATTTCGTAAATTTAAGCAAATTCTTTAAAAACTTCAAATTTGTTACACCAAAAATAATTACTCTCATTCGAACAAATCCTATGCCAAAATAAGCCACATAAGTTTCTCTGGGGAATGAACATCAATAATATGGTTATATTTATAAATAAATTTTTTAGAAATAATTGAATATTTATCATGAAATGTTAACCAAATTTATGGCATTGTTATTCAAACAATAGGCTGTAAATTAAAAAAAGAATATTAACTCAATCTAAATTCTTTTTATTTGTTCTTTAGAAAACAAATCAAAGAAAAAAAATACACCAATTTTCATAATATATTTTGAGTTATTTGTTTTGAAATTAGCAAAATATAAGTAAAAATCAATTTTGAGAAGAATATATTTAAAGTGTAAAGTAACATGTTTTAATTATAAATTATGTGTGTAAACTCAAAATTCTCCACATTTATAGGTTATACTATCCTCCTCATCATCTTGTAATGATTTTCCTTTTTTAATGATTTTATTTTTTCAGGCTATTTTTGTAGTTGGCCGTAAATGCAACGCCGGTTAATTTTTTTCTGTGTTTGCCGACCTCAGCAAATGCTCTATCTGTATTTGCCTTAGAACGCACTCCAATAACCTTAAGGATACTCAGTAATCCTATAAAAAAACCATTAAAATTTATTACAGACATAAATAACTCTAACCGAGGGTTCGGAGCTCAACAAAGACTTTTTTGGGTACAAATTTCCTCAAAACATCGTTGAAACTTGCATTGGTATTTTTCCTTACAAAACATTTTCTGTATTTAGAACTAAATTTGTGTTTACGCAAATCTTTTACGTGTTTTTGGCCCTTTAAATTGGTGCTTCTGGTTATTTATATACTCACTTCCGGTTTACCGATCATTACGAAAATATCAAAATCTTGACTACTAATTATCAATTTGATAGATGTAAACCTGTTTTGTTTAGTTCAAAGATTGATCTATCCAATAAAATAATTATTTTGCCCCTTTTGGCGAAAATCTACCCTTTTAACGTGCTCGGATACCTTATGGTATGAATTGGATTTGACACCATTCGTATAGTAAAGTGTTGGCAACCCCCTTAAAAACATTTGACAGTTGATAGTTTGTTAGTAGAAATGAGCGTTACATGATAGAACTACGTGCTAATTCAAGATTAGAATTAAATAAAAAACAAATATTTTTTCTTTAAATTGATGCATTTTCTTAAATTTTATATTACACAGAATAAGGTTATGTATGGTCTTGCAAATAGAACAAATAGCTTCCACTACTCTGCTGTAACCTGCACTGTTTTATTGAAATTTTCCTGATAATTTTGCATAAATGTGTCTGAGTATTATTGATGCAGCATTGAATTTCTTCCTCTACATGCTTGTTGCCTTGTTGATATAGTATATTGGCTTCAAAAAATTCCATGAAAATCCTATAAGATCCATCCACAGGATATAGGGGCCAAATTCAAAAATTTCCAAACTATGGCCACCAGATTTTCTGTTATTTAAGCATTAAACCGTCGATCCGCCAAGAACGCACTAACCACGCCATTTAATTTTGGTAGCCGAGATTCGTTAATGCTTTTGGATACATGACAAACCAACTTTGGCGCGTAAGCATTCTATTGGCTACCGTGTTTTTGATTTGGTAAAAATGATCGAAGGCTTAATACGAAAGTACCTATTTTACTTATTTTTGAAATGCTGTTTAAGAATTAAAATCTGTAGTTCTACCACGTAACACTTCATTTTTACTAGTCCAATACTATCAATTGTCAAATAGTTTGGTCGCTAACATTTACTGCACTAATGATAGCAAAAGATAATCTCGAGTTAATTTTGGTACATTCTTTAAGGCAATGAAATAATATTGTAGAATAATTTCAATTTCAAGGAAAACTTTTGGAACGATTGTAAATGTTCTTATGTATCCTTTTCCAAAAATACTAAAATAAATGAAAATATACCTATAGATAACAATATTTAGCCTGTATTTCTCAAAATAAGGTCCCAGAATGTAAAGAATGAATTTCCAATTGAAGTAATTCGATTTTTTTTCGAAGGATGTCGTCGAATGACAAAGATAATTCTTCTTATCAAATGTCGATGGATATTACCGCATCCAGAAATATTTTACATTAAGGTCTTAAAAAACGCTTTTTATTTGACATTTTTAAAAAGAAATACGCATGAACGATTCTTTTCTATCCAATGTTTGTTTTCTGCAGCTGTCAGTGATGAATCGGATGTAAATATTTACTTTATGAATAAAAATGGCCCAACCTTTCTAGATGGATTCGTGATGATCGATATTTCTTTTATTTGTTTGGCATATTTTTTTAAAGAATATGAAACATAGAAAGCATTGATTTGAATGATAATTAATACGTTTCCAAATAACGAGGTCACTACGAATCTCGGATTTGCCGAATAATAGATTTTTTTAAAAGTAAATCAGATTTATTTTTTACAAAATGATCTTTTCTTTCTCATCGCCCACACAATTGCTTCATATTTTTTGAAAAAAAAATGTAGTAGTAAAATTGTTGAACAAGATAAATCTGAAGTATTATCGAATAAAATAGATTGTTAGTAGTATTGTATTTCCATAATATTACAATAGATACAGAATAATCAAAATAAGAGACTACCAGTTAAGTGTCTTGCACTCCCAAATCATTTTATTTATTAGATATTATCGTGTAGTGCTGATTCATCGGTTGGTATACTTCCTACATTCTTTGATTTAACATAAAATTTTAAAGAATGATGATTAACATAAAAATGTTTATAGGTGATCTAAATATTTTGGCTTTGAAATTTGAATTTTTCAATTTAACTGTGAAAATTTTAATATTATGGCTTAAAAAATGCAAATTTACTTGTTGTAGGAATAAATTTTCTTGTAACATTAAATAGGTAAAAGAATTTACCAAAAGGTTTTGTCAAACCGATTTACTTACATACTGTATTCATGGATGTATAATCATTTATCCACTTCTAATCGCATCCACATCGTCGGTTATTGTTTAGTGATTCTAAAAAGCAGCTTAGAGAGGCACCTGATGTCATTTTTTATTAGAAAAAATGCCCACCAATACTGTTGCGATGTTATACGGCCTTCAGAATGTAGACCAGTATTGAGGATATATCTTGCACTTATAGAAAATGCGTATGGATTACCCAAGGACTGAACTCGCAATATAGCTCCAAGTAAGTAGTAATTACTCATGTCCAGTGAATGCTATCTAGCTTATGAAGCTTTCACCATCTACTTTCCCACCGGTGATCGGTAGTGAGATTAAATATGCATTTTGCACCAAGCGTATGGTGAGCATGTGTGTGTTGTTCTTGATGATGTTGGATGTTGCATTTAATGCATCTGACGACTTTTGCTGCCGATAGAGGGGTTTTCAAAAGCTGTAGAAAATGGCTTATTCAAGATGGAGGGACACCGTTGTGGAGAATTAGTATGGATTGTCCTAGAATCAAACTTGCAACATTAGGGTTCATAACCGAGTAACATAGCCATTAGGCAAAAGCAATTACTTAAAGTCCGGAGGATATATTACCTGGCCTTTGAAGCTTTCACCACACGCTAATGATTAAGGCTTCATTCTTAATAAAGTTTTTTTAACATATTCGGTAATCTTTTTATTAGAATTCTATAAAAAAGAGACTTTTCTCTCTTTAAAATTTAATATAATTATTTTACTGGAAGATTCATGGTATTTTATTTAGATTTAAACTGTTAATTATATCAGCAAGAGGATTAAACAGAAACGTGCGGTTTCCTGTGTGAATAGAATATTAGATTTAAACTCAATTCTAGAAAGAAAAAATTTAAAGTATGTGATTAGACAGAATTCGTAGCTATTCATTTTAAAAAACTTGCAAATAAAATCAGATTGATGGAATAGTTAGTTAAATCATTGGATAAGAATTGTAATTGCTTCTGAAGTTTAATTTGTGTTTCTTCGCATTTAAAAATCGGTTTTAAAAAACCTCTCTTCATCTTGTTGATGAAAAACTGAATAATGAAATAAGAAATACTGAAAGATAAAATACAAAAGAAAAAAAATTAAAAATATCTACAAATGTATAGTCTAGTTTAAAAAAATCACTTAACACATCACTTTCCTACTGATATAAAATGTTTACTAAAGGATAGAATGCTAGAAAGAGAGAAAAAAAAATAAATCCATCTTGAAAAAAGTATGTTTTAGTTTCAAAAACATCACCTACAGCTTTTAAGAAATTCCAAGGGTCCTAACTATAAAACGCTTTGAAAAAAAAGTGCTAAAAAGCTTAAAAGAATTAGGTTCCATTCTACACTTCCAACCTCAGTATTTTTTTTAAAATAAACTTGGTGCGTTAAGTGAAGAATAATATCAGAAACTTCGACAAAGCACAGAAAAATAATATCAAGAAAAACGAAATATTAAAATAGAAGCGGATGTCAACTGGAGGTTAAAAGCTTGAAACCAATTTCAAAATCTAAAAGAAGAAAGTGGCTCTTTTTCAGTGTAAAATATAGAAATTTGTCTAATCTTTTTTAAATTTGTTAATCACATATAATTTATTTTATTAATAGTAATTGATAGTTTCAAATATGTTGAATATGTTTATATAAATGTATAAACATATATAATTTCATTATAAATTAGAAACATACATAAATTTCATTAGAATTAGGATTTTTTTGTATTGTAAAATGTATATGAGAATATTTTTACAGGTTTCTTTAATTTAAAATGTTTGATAACATACTTGAAAAATTTTAATGAAATATTAAAAAAATATTAATTAAAATGTAAATTTTGAAATATTTTTTGAATTTATGTAAGCATCATTAAACTGAAATATGCCTATGTAATGTATCTAATAACGAAGATATAAGTCATCGAGCTTTTATGTAACACTTTCTTTACAATATTCTAAATTCAGATAAATATCAACAAAAAGTTTATAAAATGTGCAAGTTAAGGTTTCTTTATATAATCCTTATTAGAGCGAAGAAAAATATAATTTTAAAATATAATTTTTAATAATAGTGAAAAGAAAAATAAACTATAATTTGAAAAAAAGTAACAAATTATGAAGGCTTGAAACCAATCTAATAACATAGGTCAACAGAAAATTTATAAAATGTGCAAATTAATTATTTATAAAAGGCTTATTATTAGAGAGAAATACAGTTATCTTATTCAAACACGATTTCTGCCGGCTTTCTGGCATGGAGGTAGAGCGTCTTCCTCTTGTTCTGGAAGTCCACGGTTCGGGCATGGTTGTTCTTCTGTGTGCTATCTGTGAGGTGTGTGAATGTGCCTCTCTGTAAAAAAGGGCAGTGCAGGCGAATGTTTTGTGTATCTAAGTCGTACTCTTGGTCCTAATTGGGGCTACTTCAAAAACAAGAGACGCTCCTTTCGGCTTAAAATCTATTGATAAATGTCAGCTGGGCTAGTCCATGGCAAGTGGCATAAGTAACAACAAACGTAATTTCTACCACTTCTAATGAGAACAAAAATAAAATACTATTAATTTGAAAAAAGTAACAAATTATTAATCTAGTAACGTAGATAAAAAAATTATAAAATGTGCAAGGTAATTATTTTATAACAGGCTTATTAGAGAGAAATGCAGTTATCTTACTCAAACACAATTTCTACTACTACTACTGAGAAGAAAAAAAAATACCATTAAGTTGCAAAAATTAAATTATTATTCTTATATTGAAGATCAACAGAAAATTTATAAAATGTACCCATTAATTTTATAATGGGCTTATTAGGGAGAAATGCAGTTATCTTACTCAAACACAATTTCTACTTCTACTACTGAGAAAAAAAAATACTATTAAGTTGAAAAAAGTAAATTATTAATCTAATAAACTAGATGAACAGGAAATTTATAAAATGTGCAAGTTAATAATTTTTAAAAGGTTTATTAGAAATAAATATAGTTATTTTATTCAAACATAATTTCTACTACTACTATTGAGAAAAAAATAAAATACTATTAAGTTGAAAAAAGTAAATTATTAATCTAATAACGTAGATTAACAAAAAATTTATAAAATGTGCGATTTAATTATTTTATAAAAGGCTTATTAGAGATAAATGCAGTCTTATTCAAACATAATTACTACTATAACTACTCAGAACAAAAATAAAATACTATTAAGTTGAAAATAGTAACACATTATTAATCTAATAACGTAGAAAATTTATTAAATGTCATCTTATTCAAATGCAATTTGAAGTCATCTTATTCAAATATAATTTCTAATACTACTGAAAAGAAAAATGAAATATTAATTTGAAAAAAGTTAATTATTAAACTAATAACGTAGATCAACAGAAAATTTATAAAATGTGCGATTTAATCATTTTATAAAAGGCTTATTGGAGAGAAACGATCTTATTCAAACATGATTTCTACTACTACTAAAAAAAATGAAATAGTATTAAATTGAAAAAAGTAAATTACTAATCTAATAATGCAAATCAGCAGAAAATTTATAAAATGCGTAAGTTAATTATATAAAACGCTTATTAGAGAGAAATACAGCTACCTTATTGAAACATAATTTCTACTACTACTACGAAGGAGAAAATAAAATACCATGAAGGTGAAAAAGCAAATAATTTTTAATATTTTATGGTGAATATTTACCTACATTATAAGGCGATTAACGACTTTTAAAATCAACGTTAATAAGGCAATTAAGGAATATTAAAATCAACGAAACATCTCTGGTTGCTATTTAGATTCGACTTCATCAATCATGAATTAAACTGGAACTAGTAGCCTTTAAATACATTGAATTATTTCACCCTGGAATGAAATGGCTACTCATATTGCTGAAAAAAGTATTTTTGTATCAATGATTAATGTGTAATAGTCATAAGTATAATATTTATCATTTATTTTTACGAAATTGGAGCATTAATGTAAAATACATTTACAACCCCTGCAAATTATATTTGAAATCCTTCCTGTCAGACAAATCCTTATGTGATTTGATGGACGTCACTGAAAGATTTCGGAAATTCGGTTCGCAATATCCTTTATCATCATTTTGACATGGTTGATTATGATGATTAATCTAGATTTTAGAAGTCCAGCGTCATCACAGAATTCATTTTCTGTGCGTCATACATTTAACAAGAGAAAGTGAGTTTTAAATACATTTACATACATTTGCCATCCATTTGTTCAGAATAATATCCCGCTGTTGTTTAGAGTGAATTTATTCTTCCTATCACTGATGTATCATTATTTCATATAAAAATAATCACTTTTCTAGTTGTTGTTTCAAGTGAATTATAACTTGAATACCCATATGCATTTTGAAGTTTTATGATGCATCTTTAAAACTGAATACTTACTTTTCCAAAATGTTTGATTAATTCTACTAAGTTTAAAATGGCACTTGACATTTCAAATTTTAAAGATGATTCAAACGTTGAAGGATGATACAAGATAAAACTAATAAACCACATATACCATATCTACAAATTATTTCATAAGTAATAAAACATGTCACAAATCCTTACAAAGCTTGAAACAGTACTTCACATTACAAATTAGAATAAAGTTTAATATGATAATGGAGGACCAAAGATAAAAATTGTAACCAACATAAAACAGCAATCGGCACTTCTCGTTTTAGCAGTACCTTAACATGATGACGAGTACTCAATAACTCAATTCAAAACTCATAGTGCATTATCAAGAAACTACAAAAGTATGCCAATGACGAAAGTAGAATTTAAGTTCCTTGAATTCAACATAAATTGATTCAAGATTTTTCAAACATAAAAAGAAATTATCCGTTTTGAAATTGTTGATTCAATTTTAATATTAATGTAATAAGAATATTCTTTCAAAAGTATAATAAATGTTATTTAAGGTTTGATATATCATCCTACGTAACAACCTACCATTTTTAATTTTTCCCTGGTACTTACGTAAAATCATTTTACAGTATTGAAATGATTGTTAGCGAAAAAAAAAACACACAGATTTATTTGTTTATGTAAACCTGACAAGTATGTACACAATTTAACACTTATTTAACGATGCATTTCTCTTATACGAAGTAAACAAAGAGAAAGTATTATTATCGTCAAAAAAAAGAAAGAAAGATAAAGTTCAATATTTTGACAAATTTTCTTCTTCCAAACCTTCTTGCTTCCGATATAGTTTTGAAAGTCATCTGCGAGAGTGATAAATCAAAAAGACTTTGAGCAAAACGAATGAGGTTTTATATATATTCATGCTTCAAAGTTTTTAGATTTCTGTCAAATATTGAACAGAATCCATGAAGAGGATAAAAACTTCGAGTACAAATAAACTCGATATCTGCAAAACTTTAAAACAAGATCAATAAAATTTAGTAAACATGTTTATCATTCAAAATATGCTTATAAAATTTTATAACAGATCTGTTAATGGGATGAACACCTGTCATTATATACTTTCGAAGGCATGTAAATTAATTAGCTTCTCCAATGACGGAAATAAATGAAGAAATGAATGAAATTCAGTATGAGATTATTTTCAAATACAACTGTAGTTCGGTGACAATTTTCGATTTGAATTCATCAGAAATAAATGCTTCCAAAACTCGTATCTGATTTTCTGAAATTTATGTTTTAACCACATGCTAGTAACTTACCGCGGTGACAATATTGCACTCATGGCCGTAAATTAAGGACAACTCAATGCCACGTGGAAATCGAACTCTAAAATACATATACACACATCTAAAGAAATCATATGCGTATTTTAAGTAGTCACCAGATGACACACACAATAACGAGAGTGTGTGTTATTGTTGTGACTAATGGGACTTGCCGTGGACAAGCCTCCGCTGATACGATCAGCAGATTTTAAGCCTAAGAAATGCGTCTCTTTATTTTACAAGTAGCGCCATCTAGGGCCAAGTGTAAGACTTAGGTACACACACGTCACAACCCGTTTTAGGGGGCGGACTACATTCATGCAACTTCATTCATACACCTCAAATCGTAATTTAGACCTGGAACAGAGAACGATCACATAACGAGAGTGTAAGATAGTGATGTATGAGACAAAGGAGTAAAATTGTTTTCAAGTACTTTATATGCCTTTCAGTGCAATGACCACATAGTGATGACACAAAAAGCGCATTTAGATGATTTTTTAATGTAAAATTATCGGTCGTCTGAAAAGTGGGTTTGCCCAACTGGCAATATCCGAAGAACTTCGAATCACCCAGACTGTCATCTCCAGGCTTTGGCAACAATTCCAAGATAATGGTAATGTGAGTTGATGTTACAATACAGGTCACCCCCGAGTTACAACATCGAATTTTTTTCTTATTTTGAGGTAGAAATCTAAGTATTATTTTTATAATCTAATTTCTCTTTAAAGAACCAATATTCAAAAACTTGAAAACAGATGGCAGTGCCTTTATCTGATTATTGACTGATGAAGGTTTCTTAAAATATTTAGAGATTTTTTATAAACTTAAAATACCCTATTTCTTAGTAATTAAGATAAAAAACTTGATTTGGAGATTGAAGAGGGAGGATTTTATCCTCTGATTGTGCTTTTAAAAATGTTATGCAAAAAAAAGATAGTTAAACGATGTTAGTTTTTTATGATGAGTTTCTAGTTCCTGGAGGTTATTTAATTTTTTTTTAAAATCTACTTTGCTTCGTGTATTGGGATTAAACTAGATATATGCCTCAAATAATCCTTGGTTTCGTTTTCTCATCAGAATCCTCTTTATCTTGAATACTTTAATCATGATAAGAAAATTAGGTGGATTAAATAGCATTTGAAACATTATCTCAAATTTTCTTTGATTTGAATAAATAAACTGCAAAATCTAATATAGTAACAGAAGAGTAGGGAAATAAATCTAATTATTAGTAAAATTACCAGCAAAAACTTTTCTCACTTTATTTAGATGTCTACTGACAGCAATTATAATTTGGCTGCTTTTAGTGTTCTCTAATTGCTATAAACTTATCAACTTTCCTCCAACTTGTCATTCATTAATTTAAAAACGAATATGACTGGGTATATGACTGGATGTATTCTGGTATATTCTGGGTATATTCTAAAACGAATATGACTGTGTATATTCTGGTACAAGAGCAAGTCTCTACAAGAAAAAATATTTTCGAAAATGAAATACAAAAATTTAAAGAAACATTATTGTTTTATGTCCAGTAATGTCATTAATTCTAACATAGGATATAAATTTTATTAAAAATTATATGATGTCGAGATACATTTTTATTCAAAATATTTATCACAAAGTAATCAAAATGATTTATAATTTTTCTTATATTTCTGTCACCAAGTAAACACACATTATGGACACGTAATCTCCAATTTATAATCTTATTACATAAAACAATAATGATTTGTAAAATTCTGACTTCTCTCTTTTATTAAAAAAATTATTTTTTAAGTCAAGCAATGAATGGACTAATTGTGTCTTTCTTACCTGAATGTACATTTGCTTATGTATTTCTGTGTGAAGGAAACCTTCTAAAGATTTAATAAAATTTGTAATCTTTTAGTTTACTTTAAATCCTTTCAGATGTTTTAAGGAGAAAGAAATTGCAGTTAGATACTCTGCAAAGCAAAAAATATTTTAAAGTTTTATAAATACATATTTTTAATTAAGCCATAAATCGTTACTTAAATATGCAATTATTAAAAGTATTTAAACATAGCTGCTCTTTTATTAAACATTGGTATCTTCATTTCTAGATTTATTATGCATCTATTTAAAAAAAATAGTGGCAAATACATAACTTAATAAATGTTCTTACGTTTACACAAAGCAAAATGAAGAATATTTTTCCTTGAAATAAGATTTTAACATTTTTTTTCTTTTTTAAAACTCGTTACTGTAAATTTGCCTGGATTATTGTTTCTTTATTGATTCGGAGCCGTTCTGGCGGAAAAATGAAAGCAGGATAAATATAATATTTTTTATCCATTAAACCTTTTATCTGAATTTGAAAAGAAATAAATATCCCCAAGAGATTAAAAAATATATTAGATTCTTCTTAGAAAAACGAAAATTCGAAATTGTGCATGAAAATGTGTATCGAATGCAATATAAATGTATCTATATAATTGAGGGGGGAAATGTAAAATATATAGCTTGAAAAAATGTAATATTTAAAGATTCTTCAAAATATTAATAAGAATTGAGACAAAAAGACAATACTTCTTCAATTTCGAAAAATCAATAAGATTATGATTTATAGAGAATTAATTGAATATTCCTTTCTGATTTTCTTGGAAGAAAATAACTTGTTATTTTCTAATCTATGTTTGTTGACTCGAAAATTGAATTCAGCATATTCTCTGAAGCAATTCCAATATATATCCAAACAATTTAATTATATATTTTTAAGAAATATCCTCTTATATCGAGTTTTTAGGGAAAAACGAATCTAAGATATACGCGTTTTCTTAAAAAACAGAGATCAAATTATTCCTGGCCTTGATGCATTATACTTTGACACTTCTCAGCTTTCTAATGATCCATAATCTCCTGCCATTTTTTAACCAAAGGTGGAGTAATTATGCGAAAATAACACTTAACCAATGCATTAAGTTCTACAACCGGGCATTTTCGAAACGTTAAATTATGTAGAAGTGCTTGAAGCAACATCTACGCTAAAAATCACCAGACGGGAAACTAAAATGCAATGATGAGTACAGTATTTCCGCGAAGTTGGAAATCGGAAAATTTATTTTTCGCTGATGCAAGTATTAAGTCTCTTTTCTCAAAGGGATTTTTCGCATTTTGCTGCAGGTATTTTCCAGTAAACTGGAAGTTGGGAAATGTTTGTGCGGTATAAATAACAAAAATGGAACGACATGCCGGGGCTGCAGTATTTCTCAGAGAATGTGAGAAAAGTCTCACTGATACAGAAAAATATTAAATCAATAAAATTTAGTGAGTAGTAATAAATATTTATATATTACAGAAATAAGTGAATGTTTCGTAATAAACTATTTCGTAAATTTTCAGAAATTCAAAGCAAAAACGAATAAGGAAATTATAAAATAACTTGATATTTAATAATTTAAAAATTCAGAAACTATTCGAAAATAATATTTTTTATTGTAATAAATATGTTTATATTAGAATAAAAAATAAATATAAAATTATGAAAGCATGGGGCACAAAAATAGGACGACATGCCCAAACTATTATATATTTCAAAGATTACGGAAAAAATCTCACCGAAATAGGAAAATTTAAAATCATCAGCATTCAATGATATGTAATAAATGATTTACCTATTACAGAAATAAGTAAAAGTCTCGAAAATCATCATTTACGAAAATGTTCAGATATTTGACATAAACAAACAAACAAAAAACAGCAATTCGAAATAATATTTTTAGTTTGATAAATATGTTTATATTAGAATCAAAAAATGAAATAAAATTATGAAGGTATAAGGCACAAAAATAGGACGAAACTATAATATATGTCAAAAATCATGCGAAAAGTCTGAAATAGGAAAATTTTAAATCATCTGCATTCAGGGATTTGTAATAAATAATTTACCTATTACTGGAATAAGTAAAAGTCTCGCAATCATCATTTACGAAAATTTTCAGAAATTTGAAACAAAAAAAACCCCCCAATTCGAAATAACTTTTTTATTGTGATAAATATGTTTATATTAGAATAAAAACATTAAATATAAAATTATGAAGGCATGGAGCACAAAAATGGGACGACATGCAACAACTATAATATATGTCAAAGATAACGCGAAATGTAAGAAATATGCAATAAGAAAATTCGAAATAATCAACATTCAATGATTTGTAATAAATAATTGACCTATTACAGAAATAAGTAAAAGTTTCGCAATCATCATTTTCGAAATTTTTCAGAAATTCGAAACAAAAAGAAATGCAAATCAGAAACATTTATATATTTGTTCTTCTACAAATCAAAAATTCACTAACACCTCGTAAAAAATTATTTTCAATTGTGATAAATATACTTATATTGGAAGAAAAACATATAAATGATTATTCGAAGTATCACATAAAAATAGGAAAATCATAAAAATTCAAAATTCACTGATTTATAATAAAATAATTATTTATCACTGAAATAAGGAACTGTTTCATAATAATCCATTAAGAACTGTTTCATTAATAATCCAGTTTTAAAATAATCTATAATAAGTATTTCAATTTATTCTAAATGCTCAGAAATTTAGAATAAATTGAAATACAAATATGGGAACTAAAATATTTTGATATTTTATAAATAAAAAATTTAGTAACTTTATTATCATAAGAAAAAATATTTTCAATCTGGTAAATATGTTTGTACTATACAGGATAACAGAATAAAAAAATGAAATGTTAAAACATAAAATAAAACAATCATTATAATTTTTTAAAGAAAAAAAAATCAACTCTCAGTTTACTGAAAATATAAAAAAAGTGCTTTAAATTTAATTTGCTAAAACAAGGTTTTAAAAATTAAATAGAATAAAACAAATATCTTTTTATGCATATAAATAATATTTTTAACATATTTTTCTTTCAAAAATTGTTTTATCGTTACTTAGAATCTCTTTTTTGAGCATTGGATATTAGATTTCCCATTATAGAAATTTACAATCTTAGATAAATATAAAATCTTAGTTAAAGATAAAATTATTTGTTGATGGGTTGCTTGCAGTTTGAAGTAATTTAATACGCTGGTAAATGAACTTAAATTAATATTTTTCAAAAATTATTTAAATGTTTTCTAAGAAAAACTGTAGATATTTCCTTATTACTAAATTTTTTTAATGAATTTTTATTTAACCTTTTAAACCCACATTTTTTGTAAAGTCCCATCGTTTAGTTTTAAGTCTAACATTATCTGTCAGTTGAACTGAAATTTCAGTTTTAAATTTTAAAATCAAATCAAAATGTGATGCGTCAGGAAAAAATTATTTTTGTTTCGATTGTTTACTTCATGTTTTAACTGCTAAGTTATTTATTTATTTTTTTTGACTTTGCACATTTTAATCAAAAAAAAAAAAAAAAAAAAAAACAGAAATTATTTTTGAAAACTGCTTTGTTTATTGTTTATTTTGTACAGTTTTGACTTTCACTAACGTTACTGTTTTTATTTCTTTTTATCTAGAGCAAACAACTTTTGAAAATAAAGCGTTTTCAAGACTTCAGCTCAATTAATTGCCTATTCAGAAATCGCTGAATCTGGAAATGGTGTAAGTTGGAAAAAAATCCATTATTTTACTATGAATCTATAGAGTGTAAATTTATTAGAGTCCAATCCTTTATATGAAAAGCATTTGCAAACCGTCTTAATTTGCAATATCAAAGACATCATTGAATTCAAAATTAGCGACATTGTAAAAACCAATTAAGACATTTCGATTTAAACAGGTCAACATTTAAAACTTCCTTTTAAAAATACTTTTTGCCTTATATAAAAATACTTGTAATCATAGTATTTGCGAAGTTGTTTTTTAAATCGGTTTTTATTCAATTCATTTTTGGAAATGTCGTCAACTTCAAGATGTTTTCCCAATTTTTGTTTCAATCTAACCGTTTAATCAAAGTCTGCTGCATTCCTAAAATTTCTCAATCTTTTGAGAAAATATTTATTTTTTCAAACTAATTTCAGACATTCAAGGTTAGATCAGTAATTTTGCTAAATTTTTATGTGGTTTTTTTTAAAGTCTGTTAAATGAATGAGCTGATTTATTTTTATGTAAGGGTTTGTTTCTTAAAAACATTTTCCAAGACTTTAAACTTTATTTTTCTCCTAATCATGGAAATATGCAAAATCTATCGAAAAAATATTTTTGAGTATTGAGTCGATTCAAAAAATGGATTTAAATTACTGAAAAGAAAAAAAAAATTCCATATAAATCGGAACATCAAAATATTTTAGATCTAATTCCTATAGAGAATAACAAAGTTATAAAATCAGATATTATCGAATCATATACTTTGAGTTCATGAGACTTCCTTGCATTTAATATAATTCCTGATGAAAAAACAACAATTTGGCGTTTAACGCTAAAACGAAAGTAACAATAGCAATTAAAAATCAGATAAACGGGTTTTACAACTAGATTGTTATTTTATCCAATTATCATAATTTGATTACTGAAATATCAAACTAATTTTCATATTAGCTTAAAAATGATATTCGTTACACTAACTACATCATTAAAAAATAGGACGAATTCTTACACTAACGATCAATTCGGAATCTCTGTTAGGGATTTCTGGACAGATTCAACAATTTGAAATCTCACACAATGGTAGAAGTGATTCCAAATATGCAATGTCAAGTGTAATGGAAAGTGTTGTTGTTGTTATTTATGGCACTTGCCTATGGACAAGCCCCCTGCTGATACAGCAGTAGATTTAAGCCGAAAGGAGCGTCTCTTGTTTTTGAAGCAGTGCGAACTAGGGCCAAGAGTACGACTTAGATACACACACATATCACATTTGCTTGCACAGCCCCTTTTTACAGGGGGGCACATTCCCCCACATCTCACAGATTTACACAATTTACGATTAAAAGATGAATTGAATTTACTAGACACCCATCAACCTATGAACTAATGAGATAATTTATGAAACTTTTATATCAAAATAAAAGTACATTTTAAAATCAAACACAATATTTTAAATAACATTGTTGAAATTATAGCATATAAGGATGCTCACTCTAAAGCTCTTACTGCTAGAGTAAACTTATTTTTCAAGCTTTACTTTATATAGTAAAAATACTCCAGACGATGTTAATAATTATATTTTATGTTGTTTCAGTCAATAAACTTGCTTTTAAAAACTTTACAAATTCTAATTTTTTTATAAAGGGTATTGTTAGGCATATTATACAAAATATTTTATAGATACTAACAATGTTAATAACAATAAATTCCTTAATTTGAAATAAAAACTAATCAAACTTCACAGCTCGTATGTAATTAAAAATATAATTATGTTGGCAAACAACATACAATTCTGTCACTTTACTTAAAGTACTTTTTCCAATTAGAAATATATGTTCTAACCATTTATAAAGTAAATATTATAACATGATTAATATGAGCGCTGTATTTATTATTTCATAAGTACAGGTAGCACTCTATCAGTTTATGGTATTGGAGAGGGAATTACCAATGCTAATATTAAAAATTACCTTCTCCATTTTTCCTTGAGGGAACGGAGGAAATGAAGATTAGCTGATTTCTTGTGAATAATTAATAATGCTTATAGTTAAGAAATATTGAATCTTTCTTTGTAAAAAATGACAGAATGTTCACTAGTATAAATCTTTATGATAAGAATACAGTTGTCGCAAATTTTACAGTCAACTCAAGGTATTGGAAAGAGATTCATAATGAATATAATGGAGATTTGACTATTAATGCTAGAGTTTATTATAGTTTTTTAATTCCGATGATGAGAAATTCATCCAGATGAGCAAAATAACAAGGAAACATAAGAAAATTACTTGCTTCAATTTGTTGAAATTTTTAGCTTTTGAAAAACAGAGAGATCAAACGCCCCAAATTAACAAAGGCATAGTCTAAAATTTTCTGAAACGAAATTTACTAAAGAAAGTATCTTCTCTATATACTTGGCGTTTTCTAATGAGTAAACTACTTTGTCTATTATGCCTAATATTGTAACTATTACCCTTAGAAAGTGTACCGTATAGCCATTAACAATCTATAAAAGTATATTTCAAATCAGGAAACAACATAGATTACCTGAGTTTCCGTTGAGTGGTTTATATATATTTCTCTACTAGAATATTCTGGATATTTCTTTAGATTTAGATAGTTAAGACATTATATGTTAGATTTATTACGGCAAATTTATTATAGATTAGGGAACAGTACTTGTGTTTCCAGATTATCTATGAGTTTTCATTGAGCAGTTTATTTCATTTCTAGATATCATGGAAATTTCTTGGAATTTAGATAATTAAGTCATCATATATTAGATGAGTCATGGCAAATTTCTTTTAAATTAGAAAACAACCTATGTTGTTCAGAATACGTATGAGATTTTGTTGAGTAGTTTACTGATATTTCACCGCTAGATATTTTGGATATCTCTAGGATTCCAGATACGATATTAGATATCTCTCGGATATTAGATAGGATATTGGATATATCTTGGATATTAAATAATATACTGGATATTTCTTGGATATTAAATAGGATATTGGTTATCTCTTGGGTATTAGATAGGATATTGGATATTTAGATAGTTAAGTTGTAATATAATGGATGGGCCTTGGCATATTTATTTCC
>JAOUZG010051355.1:4890401-4917813 GCA_026289955.1 Argiope argentata
CATATATATATATATATATATATATATATATATATATATATATATGATACATATATGATACATTTAAAAGCTTAACCCTCGAAAGTTTAAAAATACCAGAGCAATAGAATGTCTCTTACAAACGTAAAAATAATTGTTCCAACTGCCTCAGATTACAAAAACTTAAGAATTTCATAACTAATAGCTTTGAAGGATTGTGTGAGAGAACATTTTTTAGATATTGCAAAAAATTTTCTTTTTTCCCAAACTCATTTAGCTGAACATCTCTAAAGAGTAAAGCAAGGGCCACGAGTATTCAATCAATCAAACTTATCGAATGTAGATTGAAATTTTGTAGCTTTTATTATTAAAAATTTATGTTTGAAGCCTTTTATTATTTTTTAAAAAACAATACGTGAATTTCTGAATTTTTTAAAAATTTTACACTGAAATCAGATGGCGACTTTAAATGATAGTTCACCTTTTTTTCAACATCATATTTTTTACATCAGAAGAAATTTTCTTGACTGATGATAAATTCAAAATCAATGATTAATGCTCACTTCATGCCAATTTTACTTCAATATTTTAAACATTATGTACCCTCCAATTAAATTAATTATATTTTCCCCAGCCTCTTAAGTACAACTCAGTATTTTATATATGTATAATATGCGTATGTCATAATATGCGTATGTCTATGTATAATATATTTTATTATATACGGTTATTAGGAGTTTCAACGTTATTGAAACCCCCTTCAATGCTATTGAAAAATATTGTCTTTTTGCATTTCTTTATCTAAATAAGGGTTTAATGAAATAAGCAAAGACAATTAATTGAGTACAAAGAATACATAATTCTTTTCAGTAAAGTTGTAAGAACTGATCCCAAATGGCTATTTCAGTTAGAATTAAAATAATTTTAAATTAAAAAGCCCTGAACTGTTGATGATTAGAAAAAGAAAACTTTTCATTGATTGACGTAATACTAATCGATGAATTTTGTCATAAAGTAAGTATACTTGAGCCACTCTGACAAACAAATGTTTGAAATATCACCATAGCTAAGATACTTGAGCCACTCTGACAAATAAATGATTGAAATATCACCATAGCAAAGATCAGAACTATTATAAGTCTTAATAAAGATCTCCAGCCATGATACAAACATTTCCCGTAGTAGTCATTACCTGTTATTGTCAGGTGGTGAGTAAAATCTACACTGCTGCTGTACCCACTTGGTTGTGAAAAATCAACCCATATACTGAAAGATTTCCATTTCTAAACTACATAAAATGGGGGAGATGACATAAATTGATTCATTTTTTAAACATTTTAAAAATATAATTAATGTTCTTATTACTTAAATATCAGTATTTAAAAGTATTTGCTTATTACTTACTTTTTATTGCTTAAATACTGGCATTTTATTTTTATTGTCACGATTCACAATTTACAAGAGTAATTAGAATTTATTCTTATTGTTTCATTTTTATAATATTTCTCAAAACATTTCCTATTTTTCATTTTTTTAAATTTATTAAACTATTTTCTATTATTTCATACCCTAGAAACTTCATCACGTACAATTAGTACAACTCTAAGAAGTATAAAAAACTTTTTAAAATACATTTTATGACATTTTAATTTTGTGAACTATTGTTATTTTTTTTTAATTTGCGTAAAATAAACTCTTTGCTTGAATGTACTAATAGTTTTCTATCTTATAAGTTTCTGATACCTAAAAAAGTTTGATCTTCTGCTAATGGATTTCCGACTTTGTTCTTTTTTGTAATTTGAATTCATTTTATATATTATAGTCACGTTTGAGAATACCCTTTTCTGAAATTTAGTGCCCTCTGATTAAAAACAGTAGATATAAAACGGTGGAAATTGACCGATAAAAAGTTTTTTTAATGCAATGTATGTTTTCAAATCTTTTCTGCAAAACTATTGGTCTTCGAATGACATTTCAGTATGTATTGCAATTAAGAATAGACATTTTTGGAGATACAAAGTGCTTTCTATTTTCATACAGCATGATAAGGAGATGTTTTTTCAGTGGAAAACGAAATATGTCAAACTAACATTTACCAAGCAAAAAATGCTCCTTTAATAGAAAGAAGAACAATTTTCACATATAAGCAAACTACAGCAAAGAAACTTTGCGGGCTTTTTTTACTAATTACTTTATCTTTAATTACTAAAAAGCGGTCAGTTTGTTTTTGACAAGCGAAAATATTACACCCTTCACCACTTCCATTTGTATTGGCAACTGGCTCAAAATTTGTTTTTTTTTCTGTTGAGTACGAAGATTAGTCACTAATTACTTAATGCAACTTCCAGCTATTTTAATGAAATTCTTATTTTGTTGAAAAAACTTTTATTTGTGTTTACTTTTTAAAATAAGAATTTCACCCATAACGTTTTACTTATAGTTTACTTTAACGTTTTTTTTACATATCGTATTTTTATTCCACTCAAAGAAGATACAAGTGTATGCATACTATAGACAGATTAATGATGATGACGTATCCGCTTTACAACAAAAGAAGAGGTGCAGTAGCTTCTGAGGGTATGTAGCCCTTAGCAGCCGAGGGTATATGTCTGACTTCTAGCTCATATGAAGATGACACACTTAACACATTCGCTTGCACACCTCTTTATTACAGGGGGCACATTCACCTCACAGATAGAACACAGAAGAACGACCATGTTCTGACTGATCACGAAGATAGACTAATAATTTTTATGCAAGTGCCGATTTTCTATTCATAACTAAAAATAACCACTGATCGCTATGTAAATTTTTTTAATAAAAATAATTTAAAAAATGTTAAAATTGGAAAATTTGTCCTCTTAAAATATATAACAAAGGCAGAGAAAGCAGGATTAAGATTAGCATTCTCAACAATATTGCGAACTTACATGACATGGAAGTACATTATTCCATAATTGTGTCAAAAATTATTTAATCATTATTTTCAACTATTTTCCGTTGATAATATAGGTAAAATTCCTAATAAAGAATTTAGCAAACCAGCGCATAAATGTTTTGTGTTATACTATTTTCTGAAATAAAAATAGGCAATTTTCGCATTGAAAATAAGACGTTGTTCTGCAGTTTTGAAGCATGGAGATCTCATCCGCTATCTTGGTATGTTTCAGAGTTACCGTTTCACATGCATCCAATTGCTTATTATGACAAACAATCACTCCATCCTACAATTCGATTCAAAATGTGTGCCAAATTTTGAATTTCACCCATAAAATTACATTTAAATTTTCATTTTTTTCAGTTAATTACGTGTTAGTAAAGCTTCCCATATAGTCAATCTTCCCATACACAAGTTAGAATGAAATTTTGAAGAAAATTTATGCGTACTTTTTGCATTTATTCTAACTAAA
Organism: Argiope argentata; assembly: GCA_026289955.1. Taxonomy (NCBI): domain Eukaryota; kingdom Metazoa; phylum Arthropoda; class Arachnida; order Araneae; family Araneidae; genus Argiope; species Argiope argentata. The sequence goes on from JAOUZG010051355.1 coordinate 4,893,791, forward strand.
AAAGTTCATTTATATAGTATATTTTTGAGTAAACATAATCATAAACAAATTACTTTTCTAATTTCATAAATAAACTTTTCGAATTCAGGTATACTTGAGACGTAGAAAGTCGTAGAAATCAAATTCTTGAAGTGAGATTTTTTTTGTTGATTTTTACAAAAATTTCTTTTCGTATTCTTTCAGTACAAAAAGGGCAATCTAATCAATTAAAATAAATAAATAGATGGTTTATAAAATTAAAATATTAATTTGTTTATCGAAGTGAGTATTAATTCATTTATATATCTGAAAGCAAAAACATATAAGCATTTTTGTAGAAACAAATAAGGTTTTATTTGTATATATAGGCTAATACCACTTTGAAAGAATTATATTTACAAGAATTATTAAATAAATGTTAAAATAAGCAACCCTAAAATGTTTGCATTATGGTTAAGTGAAAGCTCTTTCATTGGAAAATGAGACAGCAGTAACAGATAAATTAGCTTCGTAAAGCAGCAATAGTTTATAATCAAATAGTCCATTTTATCTTTATTTCAAATTCGCCCCTTATTGCATGAATGCTGTCAAAGTGAGATAAATATATTATAACTACTTAATACCCATAAGTACTACCTATTGGCACCAATTTACTAGCAACTACATATAATATATAGCGCATATATAATCCTTTTCAAGCAATGACTGTATAATTTTCTGTTCTAATTTGATAAAGAAATATTTGCTACAATAAACATTTCCAATGTTTATTACTAATTTTATGAATGATATTACCTCATTTAATTAAAAGTTAAAAGTAATTGTGGTCGAAAACAGGCAATCAGATTATACTCTACTATTTACTCAGTGGTATAGAGTTTCTGACTGGGATGAAATGCCTACTTGTGGAAAGCAATTAAATATCTCCCTCCTGTATTATTCTACGGAACAAAGCTCTTTTATTACCACGGTATTGTGAGAAGGAAAATAGAAGGGAAACCTGAATATGCTGCTAGTGTCATTTCATCCATTTAAAGATCTTAAACGGAGAATAGATATGAGCTAGTATCGATTGTTTTGGAATGTCAAGTTCATGCCTGATTGATTGAAAGTTTAAATAAAATTAATCATAATTGAAAACTTAATGTAGAGAAATTAAATAAGAAAAGCAATTAATTCAATATTTTTTTGTTTAAGTGTCTAAAAAACTTAAAAATAGGAAGTTATTTTTAAACTTGTATATATTCTATGACTTGCCGTAGGTTAAATAAGTTTTTCTATTTAGCACACTATCAATTAAATAAATAAAAATAGTTATGAATTTCTTGCGCGCACACACACACGTACACGCACGCACTCACGCACACACACACACCACACGCGCGTGCGCACACACACACACACAACGGAATCTATAGGCATCTGAATCTTCCAGACATCTATGCGTTTGAGGTACACCTAACAGAATCAGAAGAAATGACATTTCATATTGAAATTGCTTTTATATCGTCCATGTATTGATTTCAATTCGTTAACACATCAAGGAATACTAAACTTCTGAACGACATACACCTGGAACTGCACATTTCATTCCATATTTACATGTTCTAAAATTATATTGTATTGTTTATGAAGCAAATGTTGTGATGAGAGCAGCACGAGAAAGCTGGTAAGAGATCTGTAAAAGATGGGACCCGAAACACGAGAAAATACATCACATAGTAATACATCGCATTATTCGTAAATGTTTGATTCTTTTGAAAAAAAACACAGCATATTAGTTTAACTCAATATTAAATCAGTAAAATGTAACTAAATATTAAATCAGAAATGGGGGAAAAAAGAAAAGTTCGATTTTCAATTGGAAGAATTATTTCGATTAATGAGGAAATATGAAACTCTTTTTTTCTGTTTTTATCAGGATGGAAATACAAATTCAAGAACACCATGCATACACACTTTTTGAATCCCAGATATATTTATAAGTACAATTTCATACAAAGAAATACTTGTAATAGAACAAGCATTCGTGTATACCGAATAAAAAATATTGTCATAAATATCTCGTTAGTCACAATCACTTTCTTACGTCAAGAATTCCAATAGAAACCGCATATTATAGATGAAAAAATTGAGGGCGTGGGAGCGACTAAATAAAATGAGAATTATTAAAAAAATTCGTGATATTCTAATAAAATATGAAAATAATCTTAAAATAAAAATGTTAATATACGGTAGCGAAATTAAAAAAAATGTTGCCAGATATGTTCAGATAATTAACAAAAATGTTGTTTTTCTTTTTAATTTTGTTATAAACACTAATTTGCTGGTAATTGGTCATATAAATTAAAATATGTGACTAATCGGATGCTCTAAGAGGTAATACTTGTAAAATGACAGTTTCATCATTTTTGAAGTTACCTTTTTTTATTTATACATAAAGATTTTAAATATAGAAAAATTGTTTTGCGTATTTTACATTTGAAAATATATTTAAAATAAATATAACTAAAAATCTTTATCATTAAAGTATGTTATTAAGAATAGTTCCCCACTAAGACAGCATGTATAAGAATCAAAATATGAAACCTCTTTTTTGATGAAACCAAGTATTATGATACAGATAATCAGTGCTAAAAAAGAAATAAAATCTAGCTGCGAGCTGTGTAATAAGACCAAGTATTATTTACCAACAAAATGACAATATAATCAATTTATTTATCAAGCATCAAACAAAATATATATTCAGACCTCCAGAAACATTTCATTACCTTTTAAAGATTATTATTCTCTAAATATTCTTTCCTTTCTAAAATATAGCACACTTATTTGTGCACCTATAAAAAGGTGAATCACTCGTTTGCATCCGTACTCAATCGAAGAGACATTTTCTGCAAATAAAATATTCAAAGTATCTAATTAGAAACTAAATACATAATATGTTGCAATTTTTGGAAACTAATTGCCTATAATTGTATATTATTTGGTTCCAAACTCCGGGAAGAAGTACTTGTCATAATGAATTTTCCCATAGTTTATTTACATATGTGAGACATGGATATTAATTATTTATATTAAAGCACTAACATATTAAAAGATCCAAGCAATGAAGATTGAGAAAGGGCAGCTCAATAATATTCCATTGTTATTCGGATCTCAGTGATATATAATTTCGGTTTCAGGGAAATGAAATAATCAGGTATGTGAGCAATTAAATATCTAGCTCCTAAATTGCTATGTTTTAGAATGATGTTTCATTATAACGGTGATTCAATAACGGATTTTCAATAGGTTGTTTACATACATGTGCCATTTATTGGAGCTTTCAGCTGGATTTTGTTTTCTTTCTCTCGATAAGTATAAAAACTAATGTAAGAGATTGCAAGGAATAATAAAAGAATATATCCTTCATTGTTTTTTTTTGTATCAATCAATAGTGAAACATTGGTTTCATTGAGAAGATATAATGCGATGTTAAGAAATGTTACATTCAGAAAAGTTACATCAAAATATTATTTAATGCGATGTTAAATCCTAAAAAGTTACAAAAATTAACTAAACCATTTTATTCTGTGTCATCCTTTATGTATTAAATTTAAAAAAAGTTTTGTGAGAAGAAGTATAAAAATCCCATTTTGGAATCAAAATTATTTTAAACGGTTATAAGTAAATCCGAGATTCTCAAGAAGTAGGTTATCCATTCCGGAAGGCTTTAAAATGTTTTCTTTTGGTATAGATAAGATTAAAATTGAAATTCATATTTTTCAGATCTGCTTTAAATTTGTTAATAAAAATTAATACACAAATTCAGCAATAGATGGCGCTGTAAAACAAATGTCATTTATTTATATAAATTCAATATCGGAAAAATAGTTTACGTTACAGCACATGCCTATTACAATTTCTGAATAAAAAGAAGAAGGTTTCTGCATGAATATTTGTTTATTCTCTGTTCGCTACGCCTACGTTGCAAGAAAAAGCACTCCTTGCGAAATTGTTCTACCAGAATCGCCAAAATTCCGTTGCAGCTCTAAAAGAGATTCGCCGGCTGAAACAGATACAAAGAGATCTTAAGATACTCTACGAAAGATGAAGAAGTTGGCATTCTTCCAAGTAGAAAATGATAAATAATTCAGCTATACTAAATTCGAAAATATTTCGACCTCGCTTGTTGAAGTCAGCAGTTATTCGCCACATAATTTTATTGCTACTAGTTATTTTCTGGGTTCATCAAAGGTCATCATCTCTACCATATTTGAAGAAAAGTATTCATCGCCTTATTCTTAATATTCTGTCAGACTCATTCCGGCCATCTATATAAATTATTATTCTCCGATTAGAGCATATATATGAAAATGAAGCAGGGTATATTCAACAATTTTAATTTTAATTTATTTATCAATTATAAACCATATTAAATGCCTTACACGCATTAAAACGCCACCTTTCGATGCATTCTTTTAATTAATTTTTATTTAAAAAATGCGAGCAATCTGAATAAATTGTCGTTCAAATTTATCTCATTTGGATCAATAGATCAATAGAGCCTTGTGAAGTCGGTAACTTGTTTCTTCCTAACCTTATATTTCCTTTAGATAACCAATAAAATGAGAAATGATAAAACTTCGCAAAACAAGATTAACTGTTTCTCCAATATGAACTAAGTTATTGTAAAATATATCCCAATATAAATACTTATGTGTTAACCGGATGAGATAATCGAATATGTCTATACAAGAATCTACAATTTCAAAAATTCCGGTAGACTCATATTTTTTGAACGTTATCACCAATCATTTATAGTATCATGGTACTCTATAAACATAAATTCTTTTTGCTATATACGTGTTTCATTTTATAATATTGAAATTTATATGTGCTTTGGATTAGAAAATTCAGATAGGGCAGATCTTAATATTTTGATTTACTTTAAACGTCTGGTTAACAATCGATTTTTTGGCTAAAACATTCGATTGTAACTTAATATCGATATATATATATTTGTTTTCGATTAGGAAATTTGGAAAGGGATACAATTTTATGTCTTTCTAGGTTTGAGTTACTGGAAATGTCTGATTAAAAATACATTTGTAGGCTAAAATATTCCATTCAGATTTCCTCTAGACACTTATTTTTCAGTATTAATTTTAAAGGGAATTGAATTTAACAATTCGATTTTCAAATAGAATAATTTCTATTTCATAACGTTTTTATAGAAAGAATTTAAATTAATGTTGCTTTGAATGTATTTGTAATTTTTTACGGAAAAGTTAATCATTTTTAACTGCATAAAAATTAAATGCATTTTATTAATTGATAATATTTAACTAATTATTCATATCAACACCTATATATAATTTATTAATTATTAATTTTTTTGTTAGATAATTCAGTTTTTGATAATTTTAGGTCTGTCTCAACATTTTTTTTATCTTTCGAAATTAAGAAATGTTACCATTTTTTCAAAGATAAAATTTAAAAAAAATCATTTTTCTTACTTTTAATAATGTGTTATTGTCTCCCGGAAAATTTTAGAAACTATTAATCGTTTTAAATATGTAATTCAAAAAATTTAAAAATTTAAAACTGTCTTTATCCCAGATGAAACCTTTGTCTTAATATAACAACTAATTCAATATATACTTAAAATTTTTTCACATTTTGTGTTTTAATGAGAATCAACAATTTTTATCATTTATATTACGTTTATGTCATTGTTAAGGTAAGACTAATAAAAAATTATAATTCTGAAGAATATTTTAAGTCTAAAGTTTTAGTTTGTTTGAAATTGCAATATCATTTTACTGAATAGTTGAATTTAAATAATGGATTTAAACACCCATAAGTTGATCAGAACAATAATGTAATTTTGAGATATGATAATAATGCTAGGATTAATCACATTATAATCTAGCCTCTATTGTATTTTAAGTGTGAAAAATATTGTATTATTAAAATCTTAAATTTCCATCTGATGATGTTAACTAATATCATAGCATATATGTTTAAGATACGGTCGTTTGAAGTAGCAAGTGAATGTTGATTATAATTAAGGCAACACTCAAAATACTTTAAAATAGGAATCATTGGTCAGGATGATTTCAAATTTGAACTTTGCATACTTGGAGAAGGGAGAAACAATATGTCGTAAGAAAACATTTCCGCAGTGTATCAATAGATAGCATTGTAGGCAGCGTAATAAAAGTTGTTACATTTAGAATCGAAAAACAATGATTTTGAAATGAGTTGCACATTAAATTAACTGTACAGTCTATGTGTATGATTCTTTCAGTTTATTTGACAGAAAAAAATGACTTTGAAGTCATTCAATAGTTATATTACTGTTAGTGAAAATACAATTTTTTTCCCAATAACTGAAACTGATAGAGTGTTCCACAACAATAGGAGTGTCTTGTGGACCTCATAGTTTTGAATCAGAAAACAATGGTTTTGACATGAGTTGCTCATTAAACTATCTGTACAGGGTCAATCTGCATGATTCTTTCGGTGTTTTGATAGAGAAAAAAGAATTTCGAAGTATTTTAATAGTTGTATGACTGTTAGTGGAGAGATATTTTTTGCCAAAAGCTGAAACTAATAAACAAGGTTTTCCATAACAAATAGGAGTGCCTTTTGGGTCTTGATGTGAATGTATTGCGTAATGGTGGATAGCATATTAAATAGAAATTGGTGGATAGCTTATTGAGTCCATCTTGCTCAAACTTAGCGATAATAACCAAAGATATTTTTTTTCATACGGCATTGACCTAAGGGCAGATTAAAACCAAATCATTATGAGCTTTTTATTCAGTTTCTGGCTTAAGAATGATTAAAAAATGACTTTCCCCATCTAATGTGGTACGATTTTATTATGGTGGAAGGTTTTTCCTTTAACAATGCCACAACTATTGTAAGATTTGAAAGTCAATTTTCAGCTAAAAACCAGAATCAATCATGCACATTGAATAGTTCAATATATTTAATGTGCATATCATGTCAAAACTATCAAATTTCGATTCAAAATGCAATTTGTAGAAGCAATCACCCTTTACTTCGTAGAACCACTGTAGTCAAACAACTTTAGCCAATAAAGCGCCATCTATTGATAAACTTTCAATTTGTATTCGCATGTCATACCAGTTCCTCATTTTTCAAGTATATTCAGTTCAAACTAAAAGTTATTCTGGCCGGTCATTCTATTTCACACTATTTTGAAAATGGAACTTTAATTATAATAATATCTTATATTTATATACTTCGAATGTCATTTTTTTGGCTTAGATTTCCAAACGTAAAAAATGCCCTCTGCATGGTGCTTTTTAATTGTTCTTTATGTCAAATGTATTTGCCTATCTAAGAACTAATGCCAGCCGAAAATTCGTAGAATTACTGCATAATTTATTCGCATGAATATTAATAAAATATTATAAATAAATTAATTTTTACTAAAGGCATGTACTTTGTTTTACTGTCTCTAAAAAAAGAAATAAAAATTTCTTTTCATTCTCTCCTACTGCTAAAATGACGAAAGAAGTTCTATTTCAGCCTAAATCTTCTTCCGGTTATACGATATTGCGCATATAGAATCTATAACACAAAAAATCAATGCTCCAAGAAACAATCACCTGATTGTTTTGAAATTTTGTATGCTTGAGTGTATTGACCAGATATGCAAATGATTAAATTTTGCTGTGCAATGAATGAATAGTTTGATATCCGGTGCATCGGAATTGCGCATCCAGCAGATGTATGTAAGGAGCACGTTCAACAACGGTTGATAAAACTTTCGTTTTGATTGCGCTTCAAATTACCCTTCAACAACTTAAAAAATGTCTCACTGCAGAGTTCGTGCTCATTACGAGCAACTGTCAGAGTTTGACAGAGGTCGTATCATTGGATTGAAAGAGGCCGGCTGGACAAATCGGAGAATCGCTCGTCATTTGAGTCGAAGGAATGCGGCGATTGCAAGATGTTGGCAAGAATGGGGGGAATGACATTCAGCATCAGGTTGGTAGTGGTCGGCCTAGGGTCCCAACAGATCATGAGGACAGTGTGATTGCCCGATCAGCTGTCACAGCACCTTCTTCATCTCTATCAACCATCAGACGTTCAACCCAAACACCAGTGTCCACCAGAACCATGCAAAGATGGTTGAGATAGCAAAATCTACTCTAGCGCCGACCGTTACGCCACCTGCCTCTCACGCCTGCACACTGCCGAGGCAGATTACAATGGTGCATGGCTCGATCAGGTTAGAATGTTACCGACTGGGAACGTATAGTCATTAGCGACAAATCCCACTGCCAACTGTGTCCTACGATCATCGAAGACGTGTTTGGAGTAACCCAAGGCAGAGGGGGGGGGTCCTGCTTTTACTATTGCATGCCACACCTGTCCTCAACAAGGTTTTATGATCTGGAGTGCCTTTTCTTTGGACAGCCGGAGCCCGTTGCGTTTGATTAGAGCTACAGTTACTGCAACAGGTACGTCGACGACATCCTAAAATATGTTTTGCTGCCGTTTCTTTTTCAGTGCCCTCGGATAGTTTTTCAGTAGGACAATGTCACACCACATATGGCACGTGTTGCGATGAACTGTCTGTAAGCTTGTCAAATACTTCCTTGGCCTTCCAGATCTCCAGATCTCTCTACCATCGAGGATGTCTGGGATATGGTAGGAAGGCGATTGCATCTGCCACTGAATGTTGATGTCCTAGTTCGACAATTCTAGTGAATTTGGCAGGAAAAACCGCAGGATACATCCGGAAGCTTTAGCGGTCCATGCCACGCCATATGGCAGCTTTTATTCAGGCTAAAGGCGGGTCGACACCTTATTGAACTTGTTACTGTAATTCTGAAATAAAGTATTCAATTGTTATGAGATTTTAATCATTAACTATCCTTTACATTGTATTTCTATGCATCAATTTTCGTCTCAATTGGACAACTCCATTTGGGTGCGTCGATGTTTTTTGTTATACTTTGTACTTTGTAAGGAGACAAGGAGTACTTTGTGAGGAGTGTACTTTGTAAAGAGACAATCTATAGACATTTTGAAAACTGATTAAATGACATTAGAACATGCGAAAAATAAGTAATACAATTAGCAAATTAAAATTGTTCTGAACTGGAAAGAAATTTCTTTATAATTTATTTATTTGTTCTTTTAAATTTTATTTCAAAGAAAGAAGGTTTTTTCTTGGCATAAAATGAAATTCTATGCTATCTTAAACCAGCTTTATGATCATTTTATTTTATTGCTCGCTTGCTTATTTCAAAATCATTTTTCAGACTATATTTCGGTCCTATACCCCTCATTCAAAATATAAAATGAAAATGCATTTCTCTAACGAAATATAAAATGAAAGAAGCTGGAAACTCCGAGGTACTTTAACAAATTCAAATTTTGTGCAAGAATTTTCTTTGGGGTTAATTTTAGCCAAACAAAATGTCTCATTTTAAAGAAAAATTACTTTTTTCTTCAGAATAAAAATCAATTACTTTCTTCGGGGGCATACTATGTCTACATCGTATGAAAAGAAGTAATAGCAACTTTTATTTAGGCCTAATGGTTAGGGTAAATCTTACTCGTATAGTTCTTTTGATTAGATGCGTTTCATAAACATCAGCTGGTTTTGTCCGGAAACATGAGTTTCCAAATTGTTTTGAGTTTGTTTAGTCTCTAAATATTTTAGAAAAGATTCAACAAAAATATAAAAATGCAGTATTTCAAATTGAAATTGAGTATCTGTAATAGTATTGGAGAAAAGCATGTGCATATGTAACATTCTGCACTTCAAGTCTATTTTGTAAATCTATTTGGTGCTACTATATTCTAAAAAAGTAACAGTATACCCTTCGGGTTTTAAATTACTTAAAAATCAAACAAAATTTTGAAGCTTTTTTAAAATTTTAATTCCCAAAACTATCACAATACAATATTGATTTTTATAATATAAAAAATTTTAAAAAATAATTTTTTTTGAATTTCTTTAATTTAATAGCCTATCAAACTTATTTTGAATTTTAGAATTTTTTTTTAAAAAATCAAATATAATTTAAAAAAATATATTTAATTGCTGAATTTAAATTCAAACTATTTTCTTAGTTCTGTCAAAAATTGATGGCACAATTTTTCATTGTTGAAATTTGAAGATTAAAATTTCTGTTAAATATCTGCGCATATTACATGATGAATAATAATTTGTGTCACCGGAGAGGTTAAAATAAAAAGATGTGTGGAGAGTTCCGTTTGGAAACTGCCATGCTAACGTAAGATTTGAATTCTTTAGGATGGTCAATAAAATGCCATGAAAAAAATAACTCTAAATCTTCTAAAATCAGATGAGTTAGATATTTGCCCTAATTTTATACTAAAAAAATATTTTTGAGACATAATCAACACTCAGATGGGTAGGAATGAATTATTTAAATGGAAATGCTTTAAAAAAATTCCCATCCTTCAGCTGATGACCAAAGACGGTTATTTATTGAATAAAAACAAGAATATCTTATATAAATTTTCATTTATATATGACGTTTCAGAAAAATAGTGAGCTGATTATAACAGCTAGATATTCAAAATAGCATGAACATAAAACCATAAATATTATAGATGATAATAATAAGTTTTTAGATAACCCTTTTTATTATATAAAACTTTATTTTATTATATTATTTCTCGTAAATAAAGAAAATAAAACTGGAAAATAAAGAAAATGTGACGAAATTTTCATCAACTTTTTACGCCATAAAATTATGGTGGAATTCGTAATACCAGAATTTCTCCAAACATATCATCAAAATGAAAAAGATAAATATGGAATGATATCATAAAAATGCATTTAATTCGAATAATTTTTATGAATGTTCCCAAAGTAAATATAGATAATTTAAAAACAATTTAATAAATAAATAAATAGTTTTTCAATTCTTCGCAATTAAAAAAAAATTATAATCTGTAACATATACAACAATTTATTTTCCCAATGTTGTACTTTGGAAATACTTTACTAATTGCATTCTATTTAGATTATTGTTATTATATTCATGAATCTCATCTTAGAGAATAAATTATGTTGTTGTTTCTTATGGCATTTTCCATGGGCAAGCTCACTGAGTTAGTCAGTGATTTAAGCCTAGTCAGCGTCTCTTGCTTTCTAGTAGCGCCGACTAGGGCCAAGAGTACGACTTTTGCTACTCACTCATGACATTCGCCAGCGCATCCCTGTTTTACAGGATGGGGGCACATACACACACCTTACAAATAGAACACAAAATAACAAACATGCCCGAACCGGAACTCGAACCCGGGAACGCCCAACCACGAAGAAGACGCCCTACCTCTATGCCAAGACGCCGGAGTGAATTAGAGTTATATTCTATTGCACCAATTACAATCATTTTTTGAAGGACTAGTTATAAGACGCAATTTTAAAAGACGGTCTGTGTAATAAAGACTTGCTTCAAACTTCTGTCCTTTGGTTCAAATTCCAACCTGATTTTTGCAGTGTTTGCTCATTGGTCAATATGGAAATTATATTAGAAATAATTGATTTTCTTAAAGCAAATATCTCTTGGAGCTACTAAATCGCATTTTTCTGTCTGGTGCCATAGACCTTTGTACCAATAGAAGTTGGCCCATTTCCACTACAATAAACTTTTGGAAGTTTTTTTTTTTCATGAACATAGTTTAGTAAAGGCAATACTATCTGTTATTAACAAAAACAGCGTAAACGTAATCTAAAGTTTGAAATAAAATTTGTTGTTGCTTCTAACGTTACTTACCATGGATAGGTTTCTGTCTCATTGAATTTGTTACTTTTTTCAAATTAATAGTATTTTATTTTTGTTCTCAGTAGTAGTAGTATAAATTATGTTTGTTGTTGTTGTTACTTACGGCACTTGCCATAGACAAGCCCCGCTGATATTTATCAGCAGAGTTTAAGCCGAAAGGAGAGTCTCTTGTTTGAAGTAGCTCCAACTAGAGTCAAGAGTACGACTTGGCTACTCACACGTCACATTCGCTTGTACAGCCCCCTTTTACAGGGTGGCGGCACATACACACACCTTAGAGATAAAATACAGAAGAACAACCATGCCCAAACCGGGACTTGAAACCGGGAAGCCGAAATAACGCAGAAGACGCGCTTCCCTCTATGCAATGGTGCTGGCGTAATAGACTTAAAAATTAATATCGAGCTGTGGTGGTATGATGGGGAGGATTCGATGATATGATTGTAGATATGATGTGCACATTATGATACGTTGTACATCACATATTTTCCATTAATTTAAAATTGAAGTTAGAAGGGAAAAGTGGGTTCAGATATGTTTATGTGTTCATGCTTCAAAATTGAGACGTTCGCCTAAAAATATTTTATTTTATCAAATCAGAGTAATAACATAACAATCTGAATTAAATTAAACCTAGACATGATTTCAACACAACAGTGAAGCTAATCTTAAGACAACCAATCAAAATTCTATTCCCATCGGGAATAATTACATATAAATCGTTTAATTTCTCTTAACTAATTAATTAATTAATCATGTTCCAGGTGACCTATGCGGTTGCATAAATTCTTGACCATCGTTCATTGTGTCAACCGGGCTCTGATAATTTGTTGCAGCAAATCCACTCAAGCGCAATCTCAAAGCAACAGGCATTAACCAAATTGTTAGCCAAGCTATATGTTTGACAGTTCAGATACATGCGACGATGATTACAATCCTAAACAATGATGTAATTAATGTGAACGTAACATGTAATTATATTTGTGAGCTTTGAAATAATCTTGACTTGAAATATTTTAATAAATACACTTAATGTTAATTAATATACCTAATCACGATTTGAATTAAATTAATAAATACAATTAAAATTAATTTTAAAATTGTGATAAAATATTTTTTTTAGCCTTAGAAGGTTTTAAGATTCATATTATTATTTTCACGAATTATATAATACATAGGATTATGCATGTATCTTTGAAGTGTTATTTTTTATTTGTAGTTAAATATATTTACTAGGCTAAATCAATCTTCTTTCTTCCTTTTCCAAATGTTTTTCATACCAAATTTCTTGAATTTTACGAATATTTCAATGAAAAATATAACCCTTCTTCGTTTAGTAATTTTCTTTACATTTGATGTGATTTTAAATACTGTTAGATTCCTTACTCATACAATAGGGAGAAAATTCTGAAGGTTTAATAAAATATTTTTATGCTTCTATTAATGAAAATGTAGGCAATTGAACAAAAAGAAAAACATATTCTTCGTTTGCGTCTTGGCATAGTGGTAGCGGGTCTTTTTCGGGTTTCGAGTCCCGGTTAGGGCATGGTTTTTCTGTGTACTATCTGTGAGTTTTGTGAATGTAACCCCTCTCCTATAAAAAATTGCTGTAGAAGCCGATGTACGTGTTTCTTCCTTATATGTGTTAAGACTCATCCTTATATGTGTACTGCCCTCGGATGATCAGGGGTACAAACCTTAGAAGCTACTGCACCCCTCTTATCTTTATAAATGCGGACACGTTATCTTCATAAATGTATCCTTCATTTAGCTGCATGATTTTCGATTCTATGATTTCAAATTGTTTAGGTTTAAATTTAGAATTTATTAAAGAAACTAAAATTTTATGACAAATAATTTTTATCAAATATCGAAGAAATATTTTCGATAGCTGTGCATATGGCAATTTTTATTTCATAGCAATTATTATTTTAAATTAATTTTTCCCTGCAAAATTTATAAAAAGAAATCTGAAAAATGCCACAATAGAAAGTAAATTATTTCTCTGGTATTTAATTGAAAAATTAAGCTCCTCAGAAAAACTCATAATGTTTTAAAATTCTTACTAATTGCAACTTATTTCGAAAATCAATGTAAAATCGGTGTCTTTGTATCCCCTAAAACATCTTCATTTAATTGAAATTCATCCTTTTTTTTCAAGTATACATATTCGAAAGCAGACATAATTAAATATGGAAATAAGAGAAAGATAAGAAGTATGTAAAACATTTCTTACTTTATTCTAATAAATTGATTTCAAAAGTATATCAATGAGAAGTTTTAAATTAACTAATAAATTACAAATTATTTCATTACATGCTATATAAAGAAGAAGAATGATAAATAGTTAAGGTTTCATGCTACTATTATTTAAACTATTTCAGTAACTGTTTTGTAATAATTATTGAAATATATTTCTAATTTTTCAGGAATTTGAAACCTAAAAATAATATATTGTAAACCTAAAAACAGTTACGCGCATATGCAGTTTCCATTAGCCGGATTCCAGCGAAAAATCGCCAAATAATGTAACGTTATGCCAAATTTCTTTGCATATTTTAAAGCGAAAAATCGCCAAATAATGTAGAATTCTGCCGCATTTTTTTGCCAATTTTTTGCTGGCCCTCGGTTAACGTAAAATAACTTGTAGTTTGACAGAAAACAGAAAGGAAATTAATTATATTTTAAGAGATAACTACATTCAGTTCATGAATTATTTATGATGCCAATGAATAATTTAAATACAGATAGATTTGTCAGAACTTTTTATTGCTTCTAATTAGGCTTTTCTTATTCTTTTATTTCAAGCGTGTGTTTTGGATTCAATTGTAAATATTGCAGCAAAATGTCAGATATTTAGTAAATTAAGAATAGATATTGCGCAGCAAAACACAAAAGAATATTAAATAAAAATTGGCCTTCATTTTTTACAAACATAATATTTAAATATCTTACTATAAAAAATTTACAGCTATATACTCAGAAAAAGATAATGAAATTGTTTTCAAATAAACGGATGAATATGATTTGGATTCACTTTAAAAACAGAAAAATTTAAATTGAAAAAGGTATTCCATTGTATGAAATAACGAGTGATTTCTACATAAATTATGTCACGATTATTAAAAATTTGGAATTTTTTTCTTTATTTAGTAAGAAGATGATTACTTCTTTAAGATTAAAATGAAATATGCTTTTAAGATGAAATGAATTTGTTTTAGAATGATTAAAATCCCATTAAGTTTACCTTAAGTTAATTATGTCGCATAGTTATGTTACAGTCTAGTAAAATTGTATATTTAGAATGTAGTAGTGGGTAAAAATTGATTTGCGCTTAAAAGTTGAATTTCATAAAGCATGTGATTTCATTTAGATGGATTTAAAGCATCTTTTAAATTATAAGAACATTTAATTTATGAATATCTTGAAAAATGATGACACCAATAAAATGTTGAATAAAAATAATAAATTTAGACTTCAAAATACAAATATATATGCATGCAAAAAGAAATATGTATGCAAAATCATATTCCTTTTAAAAATTTAAAACTCCTGGATTATTTGACATTTAAACATAAATTAATTTTAATTGAATGTTTAATTCAAATTTTGGTAAGAAATTTGGCTATTATCATTGAAAATGGAAATGAAATTCTATTCAGATTATTTATCACCATCATTTAAATTTTCTTTCGTCTTTGTAACTAAAAAGATAAAATTCTTAAAATTTACAAATATTTTATTTTGTAACAGCCTGAATATTTCATCTTTTTGAGAAAGTTCTAGATCATAAAAATTTACCTAAATATTTTTCTGTTCTAATCATAATTTTTTTCTATATTTCTAAAAAAATTTTTTTTCTTCAAAATAATTTTAAGAAAAAAAATCGCAGCTGGTTCTATTTATGACGCTGACCCAAGAAGCATGGTTTTGACTCTGTTCATTTAAGTCAGGCGGAAAAAAAATTGCTTTTATCGAAATCCGATTCAATTTTTATCACAAACAATAATGCATTGAAACAAAACACGATTTTAGTAATCGGAAACGAAAACTGATCATTTCGAAGCTAATTACATTTTGTACTGAAATATTTTTGTAAGAATATAATTGATTTTTATGGCTGTCTATTCGCAGTATATAGTCCCTATTTTCAGTATAGTCAATTACTATAAATAAGGTCTAAATATTTTTAGAAAAATAAAATAATCTTGAAATGCATCCTGTTTTAGCTATAACCTAGACTATTTACAAATGGTCCTTACATCAGTTCATTGATAATTATCATCAATTTGCGCCCTATTTTCACACATGGCAAAATAAGGTTCTTTATAAAGATATAGATGATTTACCTGTCTCTTTTTGAAAGATTGTATCTGTTATTGAACATTGTATATAAGTGTATATTCTGTTACAAAGATTCCTTTTTGGCATGCAATACTTTAAAAATTTTGAAAAGGTATGAATATCTGAATTACTCAAAAATCTTACATGTTTATACTCTGCGAGCAGTGTGAAATTTTTTATTTCTAAATTTTGGATTACGATTTTATAATCAGTTGGGTCAGTAAGTCAATAAAGGTTGGGTCAGTCTTGAGGTATTCAAGCAATGTTTTGAGTGCTATTGTGAAAGATGTCCTAGGAATAAAAAATGTGAATACTATGAGAAAAATGAAGATTGATTGCTTAGCGGTGTTTCTCCATTGAAAAATCTTTAAAAATCGAGCTCAGCGCCATCTTTTTCTTTCCTTGCCTGTTGCAAAGAAAGTCTATTTTGGATCTTTAATTTACAGGTGATGAGAAATAAATTTTATGTAACAGTTTTCAGTGAAAAAGGACATACGACAAAGCTAAAAGTACTAAACCTCTTGAAAAATCTGAGTTATAGTCTTTAAGATCGGTGTTATGTGCTTAAATGGACACCAACGTAATTACTCATTTGGAGATATTCAAAGGAGTAAAAAGATCATGTTTTTCGAACACAATGGACAACTTATAATGTCTATGAATATACAAAACGTTCAAGAAAATGTACAATTCTCCCAAACATATGATGAAACATCCGATTATAAAATTGTAAACCTGCCTTCATATCATTGTGGCTGTTGTTGAATATAATACATTTATTGAAAAAAATACACTAGTAGACAAAATTAAGCGATGGAAGGCATTTTCCCAAATATCTCGAGAAATAATGGATAAAAATAAATGAAATTTGGTATGGATATAACTTAGAGTATGATAATAATGTGTGCAAAGCAAAAATTAATGTACCATTATTTGGCAAGAGTTATTGCCAACAATCCAATGTAGACTGAGCTTCATGATGAAAGATGGCAATAAAAAGTGTGACTTTTATGGTATGTGGTCGCTTCTAGTATTGTTTATGGTCACCTCTGACAGTTAAACAGCATTCATAACGAGTATGCATGCTGTTAATAAGAGAGTTAAGGAGTGCTTGTGGAAGACCCTCCTTCTCATCCACCAGAACAGTTAAGTTCAGAATGATTCTGTAGGGGGAGGTGTTGGCATATCGAAATAATCCGTCCAAGAGCCTCCTAAGTATGTTCAATGGGACTAAGGTCATTATATTTGGCTAGCCAATCCATTCGAGGAATATCTTCACTTTCCAGATACCATTCAACCAGGACAGCTCTATGTGATCGGTCATTGTCTTCCATAAAAAAGCTTTCAGGGTTAACAGCACCTATGAATAGACGCACATAGATTTGTACGATATCCTGCCTGCACCTCTTGCCGTTCACGGAACCAGTTTTAAACACATGGAGTGGTGTGTGGGTGTCTTGCATGATCTCTGCCCAAACCATCAGCCCTCCTCAAGCATAATGGTCCCTTTCCATGATGTTACTGGTATGGTATCGGGTTCCAAGCTCCCTTCATATGAATATTTGTCGAGAATCAGGTTGTAAGCTGAATCTGTACTCATCTGGGAATTGACCATTAGTCCACTGGAGCTGTGTCCAGTGTTGATGCTGTCTGCACCAATGCATACGCTGTCTTTTGTGGGAAGGAGTGAGTGGGATGCAAATGGCGGGCTTCTGACATACAACCATCTGTCACCAAGCCTCCTGGTAACTGTATTCCTTGAAACTAATGTTCCTATGCAGCAACGAAATCTCTAGACAGTTGTGCCGCTTTAGACGTTCTCTGGCTTTTGGCTGTAAGTAACAAATACTGGTCTTCTTTAGGCGTTGTTGCTCTATAGCGACCTTGTCCTGATTTTCTGTATAATGTCCCAATGTTTTTAAACTGATTCCACAAATTCGAAACAATGCTTGGAGTTACATCCAATTCCCTAGCAACCTGAGCTTGGGACTGCCCTGTCTCAAGTCTACCTTTAATTCTCCACCACAAACCTTCGTCTAAACGATGGTGCTAACTCAAATTCATTAACAAAACAACACGATTATTCAAGAAACAGAATACAAATCGCTACTGTATAGTAGAGTGGATAACTTTAATACCTCCTGCAGGCTTAGCAACGCCCACAAAAATACGTACACTCATCTGAATGACGCCAGCTCTTTAGTACCTTTATATGGCAACCAACTATCCAAGTTTTGCGTGATATTTTCCAAGAAATGTGTGAAAATGCCTTCCATCTCTTAATTATTTCCACCAGTTTATATTGTAATTGTAAGAAAAGTAAAAACACTAAACCCCTTCTACAAAAATTAGCGAAACCAAACTATTTAAGAATTTTCATATAAATAAATACTGGATTATAGGTTTGTGTGCCTCAGAAAAAGGATTTCAATATATAATTCCTTATTTGCTAATTGATGTTTGGATTTTCACATGAAACCATCATCAGAATTTTTCCCCTAAATATGTAATTGTTACCATTTTAAATCTTAAAAATCATTTTTTAATATCAATTCAGCTATCATATCATGTTTTCCTTTCATTTTAAATGCTTATTTACTCCATTTTCTGACATATATTTCTACAATCACTTTGTTGATGCATTAATGTTCAAACTTTTTTCCATTTTCAATCAAATATTTCCTATTGCATTATTTTCTTTATTCCTATTGCATTAAAAGAAAGCCGTCTCATAGCCCCGTATCTGTGAATATTCTGGTCACTGCAGTTTGGTGGACATGTAACGATAATTTTATTTAAGTGTCAAAATATTTACGATAAAAAAAAGAAAATACGGAATTTACAAGCATATAAGATATGATATTGAGCCATTTACAAAGATTTCCGACTTTTATAGATAATTTTGTTTCAATTATATGCTGTAATACAGAATGTATTAAGATATTCATATATTCTATGATTACTTATTTTTATGACACAGTATTTGAGGATAAATATATTAAAATCAGATTGAAAATAATTTTGCTAGTTAAAATTTCTTTTCATAAAAAGAGGGCAAAATGATTATCTTTATTATCAGCACAATTAATAACAGAAATCAAAAAGTGAATATCTCACACTACCAAAAATATTAAGTAATTAGAAAGTAGATTAAATGAAGAGTAAAATGTTTAATGGTAATATGGTGTGATTTGACTCTTCTCCTTTACGAAACTTCAACCACGTACAGAATACATATAGCACGTTTAGTAATGTCTAATATGATTTGATGCAAAGAGTACGTTTTTAATGAAGTATGGATATAACATAGTAACACATTAACGATTTAGCTGAAATTAAAACCAACTAGCATTCCAGAGAAATCAGATGTTCATCATAGAAGCTAGTAAGGAATATAATGAATTATAAGGAAGATTAATCTGTCTTATTAATTCAACAAAACATTTTATGCGATATTTAAGGTATACGGACATGTAGAACACGTCCATTTTCACCACAATTGGCATTTAAAAATATCTGTTTTTGTATATATCAGTCTTTGAGCTACCCGAAACAGGTTTAATTTTATTTTTATGTTAATTAGAAGACAAGATATTAATATTTTCGTAATGATCAGTAAACCGGAAGTGTACATTTAAATAACCGAAAGTACTGATTTAAAGGGTAAAAACATGTTAAAAATTTGTATAATCACAAATTCAGTTTCAAATACGGACAATATTTTGCACTGCAAAATTTGAATGCTGTTTTGTGGAAATTTGGAATTTTGTTGAATTCTGAACCCTCAAATTAAGGACCTGTATGTAATGAATTTTAATGAATATGTATGTCCGTAATATATTTTACTGAAGTTTTTATGGGATTACTGCATATTCTTATGGTTGCTGAAGTGTATCCTAGTGCAAAGGCAGTTAATGAATATGCTGATTTTGACAAAGACGGAATAAATGAAGCTAGGCGGCATTCAATGCCAAATGCCAAATTTCTAAGATTAAAAAAAAGGAAATTATTAAAGCTGTAAAGAAAGAAAGTATAATCTATAAATTTGAGGAACTTTTATGCATGTAAATAGATAATTTATTGTAAAAGCATGTTACTGTATGCCTTGAAGATTTTCCGTGTGCATGGTGGCTGGCGCTCGTTAAATCTGTCATGGTCACAAAATCCTCCATGTCGAGAGTAATTCCTCTGCCGTTACTGGATCAGAGGTGATCGTCCTCTGTTCCAGATCTAAATTACGATCTGTGGATGAATGAATGAAAATGCATGTAGGAAGTCAGCTGCGTAAAAATAATTTGTGACATGTGTGAACTACAAATCAAACTTGTGCTTTAGGGGGGGCCAAGGGTTCACACTCTCAGAAGCTCCCTCACCCCTTCTTCTATTGTAAAGAGGAAACACGAAAGCAACATTAATTATACGCTGTAAAGGCTTTTATTTATTTTTTGTTCACTACAAATCAAATATTTCAAAATATAACTAGCATATTACTATGAAATTTGGTGAATTTTGCTGTCATATTATTTTCTAGAGAATGAAATAAAAACTTTTAATTGACTGAATACTTTTTTAATTTGCATCATATTGTTTGAATAATAACGTCATAAATTTATTAAAATTAAGAGATGAGACTTTTGACTAGTTCTAAATTTTTTATTTACAATTATAGTTATACGATTGTAATTCATTTTGTAGAAAAAAACTATGCAGTTTTTTTTGGTATACGTTTTGTTAGGATGAGAAAAATAATTTTTCGTCTAGCCTCATTGAAGTCTTTAAGGAATTTGCTAAAAGTTATGATATTAAATGTCAATTTTAATTTTTTTTAAATTTTTTTCCTCCAAATATTGACTTTCTATTACTAATTTTGAATAATCTCAACCCTCTCAGAATTAAGATTAAAATTTGTATATCTTGTGTTTTTCTAAAAGAATTGCTTCGAACGTATTAGGAAACCTTAATAAAAAAAACTAAAAGGTGGAAGATAAAGCCAGAATAGTAATTTTTATACACATTGAAATGGAATTACCGACAAACACAAATTGAAATTCATATTGTATTTTATATTCTGTATAGGGAAAATATTTTCCATAAAACAGATTTGTTTCTAATGAATATATTTTAAATTTATCGAAAAGAAATAGAATAAATTACATTATTTAAAACTAGATAAAAATAGATAAAAATATTTACATTTATTAGGAAGAACAGTCTTAAACTACCGTAAAATGTTTGCATTATTTTATAATACAAATCTTTATTATAATAGAAGTTAAACTAGATAAAATCAATCATTGAAATACGAAGATATCTATACTATTCAAATATAAGGGATTAATTTATAATGTCTCATTTATTTCTGAAAACCTGTTTAGAAAGAATATGATATATATTATAATTTTCATTCAGTTTTTATATTCAATAATAACACTAAAAATATAAAATATACGGCAAATTTACTGTCGTGTATTATATTATATTTAATTCCATATTAATTGTTGTGTATAATACTATTGGTGAGCAACATATTAATTGTTGAACATTTTCATACGTTATCGCTAAAATAAAAATACATGCTTTTAAAAACCTTTAAAAATTAAATATTTTTCTTATTAATAACCAATGAATTACTTATACATCTTTTCCTATTAAAAATGTAAAAATAATTAAAACGTATTTAAAAAATTCTTGGAGGAATATTACTATCTAATAATGCTAACAGTTTTGCTGCTCTTATTTTAAAACATCTGCTCTATATTTTGAGAAAAAAGCTTTAAATCCACTAATTTTCAGAAGAAATTCAAATAAGATTAAATTTTCTAAAACAGCCCAAAAGAAATATTTTTTCAATACACTTTATATATTTAGTAATAATAGAAAGATTATAAATTAAATCCACAGAAGAATTTTAATTTTCTCATATTTGAAAAAAAAATGCAGCAAAGTACAAAAAAGTATTCTACTTCCAAGAAGAATTTCATTTCCTTTATTTCTTAAACTGTATTTGTTTAAGCGTTTGCTTAGCCTTAAATAAAGTATTTAACTTTTAAATTAATAATTTTGAAGTTAAAAAATTGGATTAATTAAAATTTTATTTCTGACTGAAATAAAATTCAGACATGTTTTTAGAATATACTTTTAATCTTTAATAGGTATTATATTAATATGTTCACATTACAGAATATAAAATAGATAAAATTATTATTTTATGAAATATTTTAGAAATAAAAATTTAAAAGCAATGATATATAAATTTATTATTGATTAAAGTTAAAATATGAAAAAGAAATTATGATTATGAAATACGAAACATATTTTCATTAAAAGAAACGAGACAAAGCAATTGCTCAAGAAAAATAATTTCATCTTCATGCATGGGTAATTTTTATTGAATTTTTATTATTTCTAAAATACATTTTCATTGTATTTTTATTATTTTTTATTAAGAGTATTCATTTTTAAATAATCCTAAAAACAATAATAAAAATACAAAGAAAACATGTGTTACCTCTAGCAATATCTATTCATAAAAATTCTCTAGAATAAGCCCAAGGCAAGAAGAAATGAGGCTTAGCCTTTCGAAAACTGTCGATATATATTACTTCACGATGGTATTATAAGGATTTGTGACAAAAGATAGTGGGGATAAATCTTTACTAAAGATGTTTATCGACAAGATAATGTGCTTGTTATAACAGAGAATAAAGGAACGGGAGAAAATATTCTACGGCGAAAGATATGAGATTCCATCGCCATACTTTGATCCCATATCTATATTTTATTTTGCAACTATGGTCAGAGATATGACACTATTTGGTCTTACTAAGCCAAAGGACATCAGATATTTTGCAATCATCACCGAAAGCTGTATGAGATCCATTGCTAAAATATTTTTTTTTATTAAGATACCCAACAAGGTTAAAACATAAATTTGGATGAAAATTCATATTTTTTTTTTAAAGTTTTTAAAAAATAAACGTTTTTGTTTCAAGTGATATCTTTATTTTATCTGTTTGTGAAAGTCAAGTTATAGAAGTTAGTGGCATGTAATTGAAGCTAATTTATAAGCATTTAGAAACTTTAAATACATTTTGAGAACAACGAGTTTTTTTTAAAAAAAAGACTTGTATATGATTATTGTCATATCTCATAAAATAGAAAAAATATCTTAATGAGACTTACAATTAATACTAGTTATGTTATACAGAATGTAATGAGCTGGGAATTTTAATTTGAAGGTTCTATATAGAGATTTATGATTCTTGAATGTAAATATTGTTGAATAAATTCCAAATTTTTGTAAATGATTTACATATTATCCGTTTTTTTAATGTTTGAATACATTTCTTAGATAATAGTTAATTACACTCAAATATAGGCAAAACGTGTAATGATACAAAGAAAAAGGAAAAACTGTTAAAAAATCTTTAGAATAATTCTTTTTTTTAAAAATAAATTTTTAAAAGTAAATTTAAAAAAATTAAATTTAAAAATACATTTTTAAAAATTAAAAAAAAAATTTAAAGCTACGTATATATTTAAATAATTTTATTTTCATTCATCCTTTTAACCTTATATTAATTAAAAAACCCATTAAAATATTAAAATATTTATTATTGAAAATTACCAAATGATCCAGTCAGAAACTTATATCAATCTATATTTATAATAAATGATTTCTACAGAAAAGGAAGATTTTTCGATGATGGTAGTTAATTCAATGTAGTGATTATTTATCCTGGAATAACACTTTGTCCCTTCTCTTTAATTGTACTAAAAATTATTCGAGAAACAATTTCAGTTTATGGACTTCTTTAGCATGATTTATAATAATCTCTAACTTTGTTTGAATTATAGGTGTAGCGTCAGCCTTCTAAGCTAGATAATATCCTTCGAGCTGAAGGG
>JAOUZG010051355.1:4929839-4944274 GCA_026289955.1 Argiope argentata
TATATATATATATATATATATATACTATGATATAAGATGAAGAAATATAACGTCGTTCTCTAGAGAAATAATTTTTGACATTAAAGTTTTTCTTTATGTTAGGAAAAATTTGAATTTCATTAATTAAATTATTATTTCACGCAAATACATATTCATTATTTTCCTATTTTTTAATCTTAAATATACTAGACTTAAAACTGCATTAGTGAAAATATAAAACAAAACAATAAATGATGTAAATTTAAAGAAGCCGCATTATTATACAATTTGAGCCTTTAAACCACATTAATGAAATCATGAAGCAAAACTTTAAATGATGTAAATTCTAAAAATCCGCATTATTATTTTGGAATCCATTAAGGCATGTTTTCTAATAAAAATTTGTAATGACATTTAATGACGAAATACACTATTTTTAATATCTCCTAAATAATTAAAACAATGATGAATGAAAACAATTAATGTCATAATGACAATTACCTTCACTTTACAAAAAAATATATTCGTAAGCCATTGAAAATAAGAAATCCTAATATTACTTCTTAAATATTGTATTCATATGAAAGTTCAAAGAACTCAAGGTTTTAAATAAAAGAAATAAAAAGGTTATTTTGGATTATTCAGAAAGATATCTAAAAATATTCTAATATAAAAAGTGCTTTTTCATACAAATTTCCGAAAGTTAAAAACTCTTGTCAAGTGAATTGTCAGCAGTCACATTTTGGTTTGTAATAACAGAAATGCAAACATTCTATTTTTGACAGTATATTTATGAAATGTATATGTTTAGACAAGGAAAATTCAGTCTCGATATATAAAAGATACACAAGTAAATATTTATATAATATTAAAATTTCCATTTTGAGGTTTCTGTAAGATCATATAAAAAGTACAACAGAATCCAAAGACACTTTTCAGAATCTTTTTTTTTAATTCATATTCCGTAACTGGGAAGTTCGTGTGAAATATATATATTTGTCATGGCGCATTCATAATTTAGGTTTAAAGAATTCTTGGTAGAATAGATCTTTTAATAATATTTATTGCAATAAAAAGAAAGAGATTCACTCAATAGAAAAAGCTGACACTAAAATTTAGAAACCAGATCTTGATCTTTGGACAAAATCAGCATTTTTTGAGATGAACAAAAAATGAATGGAAGGAAATATCTTATCAGAAAAAAAAGTTTTTATTAAAATTATTTAGTTTTGAGAATTAACATTAAGTTTAAAAGCTATCATGATATTTTTGTATCATAAGCTCTTAATTTTTCTTTTCTGAAATCTCTCTTAAAATATTATTTTTTCATTTTTAGTATTTCATATATAATTTTAGTAAAAGATTGCTCTCTAAATTAAAGTTTGAGATCGTAAATAATTAGTAACCAAAACGGATCATTTCACAAAATTATTAGACAATCATTGGAAAGTTTATACATTTTTTTCATTCGAAAATGTTTTTAATAAGGTGAAATACATTATAATGTAGATAAAAACTTTTCCACGTTGCCTGAGAACGCATGAAAAAGAAATATAATTTCTTCATTCATTTCTTTTTCTTATTTTGAATGTACGGAAAAACTTTTCATCCTTTATTTAATTAGTTTTCTTTTAGCAGTTAGAGTCCATGGTACTGACGTATTTGACCGTCGATCTTTATTACCAAATTTGAAGGCGTCGCCAATGAGTTGCTAAACCGTCAATAATGGCAAAAAACCACAATTAATTAAAAAATTGTTCAAACTTTGTCTTCCTCCATTTTTTTTGGTTTCGTTGATGTCGATCGTTTATCGCCAAATTTTAATCCGTCGCCAAAGGGTTACTAAATCGTTGGCGTCGGTGGTCTACCGGCGATTTAGTAGCGAAACTACAAAAAAATTATCCGTTTTGGAAAAAATAATAAGGCTTTATAAGATGCATTAAGAGCTTGTTTCAGTACCTTTTGATGCATCACTTTATTAATTTCTATATCTTTAAAGACGAAGCGTGAGAATTCTTTTTTCTCTCTGTTTTTAATTTTTACATTACCAACATGTTTACTAAGATTGACTTTTCAACTAATACTTCTATATAAGGCCCATAATATAAATATTTTTCACATTTTATATTTAGTAATCAATTTTGTAGGAACCTTTGCCATTTTTTTTTTAAAAAAATGACATGATAATTGACATATTTCGTCTGATTTTTCCCATTTTAATGATAAACATTATTTATCTTCTGACAAACTCATCTATTTTTGAACAATTTTCTTTTCTTAGAATGAGTCTTTCATAATGGAAACGTGTCATTTAATGGGTTGTGAATATAAATTTAAAGTTATTTTGTGTAATATTTATAAACTTGCTTTGAATAGAGCGAAATTTAGACAATTAAAGTGTACATATTTCTTTGATATGAATGAAAATGAGAATTCTTTGTATTTTACAAACAATAAATTAATATTGGAATAAAATATAAAAAGTTTTTATATTCTTCCTTTTTTACTAAAAGAAATTTTTAAATTCATTTAATTGTAATAAATTTACTTGAGATAAGATCATGGAAATTATTTGTTAACAAAAACTAAAAGGCTTTAGCCATTGCATTTCAACATATCTATTACTACAAACTTGAAATTGTAAATACAATAAACACACTTTATAATTTTCAAGAAATTATATAGACCTTAGCTTACATTTAACCTTTTAAACCTTTTTAAGAAAACTGATTAATAGTATAGATATTAAGATATCAATTATTATATAACTAGTTTTTTTTATTTCAGTTCCACTACATCAAAAAGAACTATCTAATTGAAAACTTTATAGATTGTTTATATTATGTCGACGCATCAAATAATAATATTTTGAATTCAAAACATTGGAAAGAATACGCAGCAATATTTTCATTAACATGTTATGATTCATATAAATAATGTGGATATTTATTCAAAAAATATCCAGTCACAACTTTTGTTATGTAAAAAATACGATCGGAATGAAACATTTGGTGAAACACATGACTTGAATACAGAAAAAAGTATGACTTCTCTCAGCTTGGAGAAAATACTCACTAAGCAGTCACAATCAGGAAGGAAATCTGAAGAATTTTGAACGTGATTGAACTGAAAGATGTAATCGTAAAGCTACAAAACCTAATTTTTTGAAAAAAAAAATGAAAAAATCTTGAAATCTGGAATTACATTGGTTTAGTGTTGTTTTTTTCCTTTTCATTTTTCAAGTGACTATATGACAAATTCAATTATATCTAAACATCTTTTAAGTGCTAAGCAAATTTTGTTAGGCTCTAAACAACCGTAAGTAAAATCGTCATTGTTCAACTGAAAGCAATAAGGTTACAAAATTGCAAGAACGTATCGTAATGAGCAATCTTAATTTTTTCAGATATTATTAAAATTTATCAAAAAAACTTTTTTATATTTAATTCAATATTCCGGCAATCCTCAATTAGTTTATTTGAGTAAAATAATTATTCCAATGCTATTTAATATTTTTATAATGAATTAAAAATAAAATATTTAAAAAATTTAGAAAATATTTTGAATAAAAAAATCCCCAGTTTTGGTTTATAAATGAAAGATAGTTTAAAAACTGCTTTTATTAAAATGTTTCAGTAAATTTTTGAGTAATAACAAAATTTCCCTACAGAATACCATTTATTGTAAACAATAATTCGAGTTAACATGATGCCTAATTTAAAAATGAAATTAATGCCTGCTTAGAAATGCCAATATGAGAAGCAGAAAGTGACCTCTGAATTAAGATTAAAAATTCGGATCGTCAGGACTTACAAGTTGCTCAAGTTTTACTAAGACAAAAAACACAAATGTTGCATAAGACGAAACCAGAGGAACTGCTATTTTAAGGAAGATTCGTCTGGCACTTTAGGGCGTCTTCCTTCCAATATGCAAAGTGTAAAGGAATCTCGACATGAATAAATATCTAGTTTGCAAGTCATTAGAGTATTTGCAGCTCCAGAGCATTTCCATATATCAATACATCGGTGCGACAGGAGAGAGCATCACCCCCTTGGTGCATTTTGTAAAATCGCCAACTCACCGCGTTCTTACGTCTTGTCTCCCGGAGGAAGATATCCTTCAACTAAAACATCGGGTTGCTATATTTGGCGCGAAATCTCCCATTTGAAGAGGGGGGGGGGAGTTCTCTACTGATCAATTTAATACATCTTTGTTCGGTGAACGAGCACTCTACAAAAACTGAAAGAAAAATTCTATGTAGATGAAGAACACATTTTAAATTACGCCAAAAATTATCGCCGAATGATAATTTTTGGGAGTACATAGATGCGCCTAATATAAAAACCCCCCACATATTATTAATCCTGAAATTGAGAGATATTATTTTTTACTGAACCTTTCAAATAAGAACATGCTTGATCTATACAGAAGATACTTCATCCTGATTTGACATCAAATTTTAGAATATGCTCTATTTTTACTATTAGTATCTATCATATGAGACAAAAATATAAATATTTATTGAAAAAATCCCTTTTTATATTCATGCTTCATTATGTTTTACCTACATTTCAGTTTAACACTAAGAGCCCAAAATACACGAAAAAACTCTACGGTCAGAAATAAATTTAAAAAAAAGAGAGAGATTTCCTGATAATAGATATAAATTTTTTGATTAGCTTAAGAAATTTCATAAACAATAAAAAATGGAAAACAGGGATGCCATAAAATAGAATATTACCAAATGACCTGTATTCATCAAATTCCAAATTAGAAATTCAGTCTTTCGGAAAACCATTTTGCACGTCTGTCAGACATTTTATCAAGGGTTTTCTCAACAAATTTATTCCGAAACAATATTTTTTAATTAATAATAGCGAATCAGAAGATATAACTTCTGATTATAAACCATGAAAAATAAATTTGTTGAATAATGGCAAATTTTAAATAAGGCGTATGTAATTCTTGAGCATGGAAATATGTAGCGGTTTCAGGTCGTGGTACGAATTTGCAACGTTTGGGCCTGTAGCCGAGTAACATTCCGATCAAGCAATAGGGACCCTTTAGCTCGAAGGATATTATCTGGCTTATAAGGCTAATTCTACAGCACTCCCCCACCAGTGAGTCGGCGAAGAAGCGAACGATTTTTGTATTGTGCCAAGTGTTATGGCGAGTTGCTGCTTCCTCGTCAAGTGGGTCTGACGATTTTTTCTCACCAATGTAGGGATTGAAGGTCGCGATACGAACCTGCGACGTTTGGGCCTATAGCCGAGTATCATACTGATCAAGAAAAAGGGCCCTTCAACTCGAAGGATATTATCTGGCTTATAAGGCTAATGCTACAGTACCCCCACACCAGTGAGTCGGACGAGAGACGAACAATTTTTTTGAAAACGCCATGCGTATGGCGAGTTCGTTGGTGCATCGAGTTAGCAACGGCTTTTTGGTGCGTTGAGTAAGAGACGGCTTTGGTCTGTTGAATTTGTTGGCTGGTAGATGGCGCCACGACTGTTGCAGAGGTTGCGTTGTCAAGGTCACCAATGTGGTGATTGAAGGTCGCAGTGCGAACCGGCGAGGTTTGGGCCTGTAGCCGAGTATCATACCGATCAAGCAAAAGTGACTCTTCAGCTCGAAGGATATTATATGGTTTATTAGGAAAACGCTACAAATATTACTCATCTTTATATACTTGAAAATTATTCCATAAAGTATCTTGCATTTAGTGCTCAAAAATTAGTAGAAACCAGGAAATTCAAGCATAAGTAAAGAAATGAAACATTGAAAATCAAAGTTCATAAGTAAACAAATGAAAAATCAAAGAACATAAGTAAACAAATAAAACATTAAAAAAGCATGAAGTGAAAAGCATTTATTTTATCAGAGAAGTTAGACAAAGCTAAATCAAAAGTGTTCCAAATGGATAAAGGAAAAAACACTACCAGACCTTGGAATATTGAATTCAAAGACTAAAAAAATCACAGCAGTTTATAAAAGTATTAATCAAAGGAAATAAGTAAAATTCTACTTCTTTTATTGGATATTTCAGTTCTAAGGTTGAATGTTGAAAATCTAGATAAAGAAAACGTTGTGCTCTCAGAATTTTTGAATATATTATTAGTTATTTATTATGTTAGTAATTTATAAAATTAATTAAAAAATTAATAAAAATGACAAATGCATGAAAGAAAGCAAAATAATTGAGTGTTATGGTTTGAGAAAATTAAAGTCAAGTATTTAATTCATTTTGCATTGAAGAATCAGTTGATATAAAAATATTTATAAACTATTAAGCATAATGAAATTTTTTAGAAGACATCACTTATTTATGCACTTTCATCAGATACTATAACTCTTTGTCTAAGCACCTATATATTAATGCAGTTTTGTTTATTTTATGAAATATGGTAACTATATTCTCAGCAACAAGTTTTTAATATTAAATTAAATTTTGAAGTTTTTCTTGTCATTTTCTTTTTGAAATTTTGTTTTAATGCATTTACGTTATTTAAATTTAATAAATTTCATTTATTTATTTGATGAGCTTTTCAATTTACATGTCCTTTTACTTTTTATTAATTTATCATAATATTAACTTATATGAATTTCTTAAGCCCTAACCCGATTTCTAGTACGTTCTAATTTGAAATTGAAAACAGAATACAATTTATAGCTGACATATAACCAAAATGTACGTATATATATGAAAAATAATTAGGTTAATGTATAAAAATTATTTTTAGAAAGCATTTATTTTAGAATCTGGACTAGAGGATAATATTGCTTTATAATTTTGGCTTAGAAATATATTTCAAATTTCTTATAGAGTATTATAAATTTATTTCTAGTCCATTCGAGTTTCAAATATTAAGAAAGAAAGAAAAGGGTTCATAATTGTAATGTTTTTCAACAGACGTATTTCAAAGAAGCCTTCAATTCCTCAACACTTTTACAAGATTTCTAGGAACAATAAATTAAAACGATAAAGTTTATGATTTGAAAAGATTGAAAACTCATCTTTCCTTGAAAAGAGAGCAGAGGGATTAAATTTATTTCTGATTCAGAGAAAATGAGAATTTATTTTTCTTACTCTATGTGGTATATCTTATCTTTTCAAGATGCAATTTCAAAAGTTAACAAATATATATGAAAAAATACATTGATTTGTTTTTAATTCATTTATATTTAGAAAAATACACCTAGATTTTTTGTAAGAACTTAGATAACATTCTTTTTCATTTTTAAAAAAATTAAAAGTACTTAAAAAGCCGAAAACTTTTTTTGATTTTTTTGCATGTGAGTTTTATTATTTCCTTATTTTATTTTAAATTTCAAATAAATTACCTTTTGAAACGTCTATGTGTATTTTTATTACTAATTTGTATTTAAATAATTTATTTAATAAAATAGAAACACTTCTTATAAGAAATAATTATTGTATATATAATAATATATAATGAATATTAGTTTTTTAAAATGCGTTTTGTTTAGTTAAAAAATAATGAAATAACATATAGGCAATTCAACGTTTGATGTATAATAATGTATTAAGTTTTCAATAATTTCAGAAAATATCAAATCAAATTAATGGAAGTGTCGGTTTATTGTATTTAGTTAGAAGAAAACAAAGTACTCTTAAACGTCAGAAAAATATACGATTACAACAAAATTTAACAAGTTGAAGTGCACTTCGCAAATCTTTCTCGCGTATTTTCTAACAAAGACAATATCACAGAGGCGTTGAAGGAATCTTTAAAGGAATTTAAAGAGCAATAGTTACAAAATATTGGGGATAATTTACAATTTTTACTTAATCTATAGTGTCATCTTTGGCGATTAATCTCTGACATGCAATAAATAGTATCCAAAAAAGTGAATTTCTGATTTAGATACCAAGTTTTTCTCAATATATTAAAGTAAAATTCGATAACTATACGTGCAACCACAAAAGCACATATCAAATTTAATATATTTAAATCATTGTGTTTCTGAAATTTTGATTATCGTTTTACCATATTTCTGAAAGTACAGACCGATAGACTCTCACGCTGTGTCAGAAGTGATTCAAAATTTATAAGTGTACGTACTATAGATGTTAAATCTCTTCACCAAATTTTATCGATCTATGTTTCTTCACTTCGTAATTATAATTGTAACTTTGCAACTTGAATACAAACAGCCAGACCGACATATTTCCTCTAAACATATTTTGCACAACATTTTATATAAATCTGTGTATAGAAAATAAAGACTGTTTACTAAATTTCACCTGTTTAACTGACAATGTTTCTGAGTTAACTTTGCCATAGATAGACTGACGGTTAAAAAAGTATTTTCCAAAAAGAATTTTTTTGAACTTATGAAGGATTTAAAATGATAAAGAAATTCATTAAAACTCCATTTAGAATTTTTGTTGATCCCATTATTTTCTATATACTTCAAATACGAAAAAGTAAAAAAAATAAAACTGCATTATTAAACCTACTTGGCTAATCTTTTTTTTTTTGCTTACATTTTTTGAACTTGCGATTTTTTTTTTTAATATTATGTTCATTAAGTATAGATTTCAAGGCATATTGTGAAAAGCTTTTTTTCTAATATAGCGACTTAAAATCATTGAGTGCATAAGCAGCAACAACAAGCAACGACAACTGCCATAAGCAGCAACAACAATTCTAATATTCCTGTTATGTTAGATTTTTCAGAATTAAATTCATAGATATTTTGTTCAATTTCGTTTTGCCTATACATTAAACTCAAATTTATCTTATTAGGAAGAAAATATTAGAAATAGTAGATCATGTTATGTAACTTATGTCTTAAAGAATTTCATATTTAGCTAGCTGTCGCCTGACACGTTGTTGCCACAGATAAAAACGATATCGTAAAAATCGTTTGGAATTTGAAATAGTTATCTGGTTTTATTTAGAATGGTAGAAAGAATGAAATTTTTTTTCTTATCGATAACGAATACATTTATTAAAACTGATCGATATTGGAAGCATAACTATAAATAATATGTCTTTCTTTTTTTTACTTTATTAGTCTAGAATAGCGTAAGATAGATAATATTCCTTGTTTAACTGTTTCCAGCAAAAACAAATAAATTTCGTGTTTGTCCAAATCATGAACATCTAACTTAAAACTAGAATTGTGTAAGATAGGCTTCAAAAAAATTACCATTTATCACCATCCAATATACAATATACAAATGCATAAAATACGAAAAAACAAACACTTATTTTTATAAAATTAATATAATAACTGTAGTATACGTATAACCATAACGCAAGTTCATACAATAAATGACAAAGTTTTATTCCAATTTATTGAATGGTACTACATCGCATAAATGCGAACGCAAAACAATTATTTTTACAAAAAGCAAAAATTCATTTTTATGTATTCTATTAAGAATAGTTTCTATTGAATTTACTGCGAATTCAATTTTAATTTGCGCTATACATAAAAATTGTTAAGGTTGTAATTCTTTTTAAATATTCAATATCTCCCTGCTGTTGTCATTCCAGTAAAATTAGATGACGTTGCAAAAGATTTATTTTTAAGGAATACATAAGCTGGTCATCATTCGTTCTGTGTCCCCAACTGAATATTAAAATTCAGTTTAATTAAATATTTAATTGATATTTGAAATAAATTATACGTTTTTACACTAGAATTGTTATATTGAATCTTAAATTTAAAAAAAACGTAATGTTAATAATAATAATTCGAAGTGTTTAATTAGAATGAAAGTAAAAACTACTATGTAAAAGTCCGTAGAACGCTGTTTACTTCAAATAATATTATAGATTTTTAATAGTTTTTTTTTGCTTCTGTGAATGCAAATAGGCTGTTCTCTAAATTGTATTTGAAAATATTCTTTAATTTTAATTGCTTTTTTCTATTATAATAATAATACATGAAATATTTTTGTCATAACATAAACGCATTCGAAAGTCAAAAAAGATTTTTTTCAAATTCATCTTCTTATAAATTGTTTTCTTAAAGCAATTCTTATACAATTCAACAAATACAACAAATACAACAAATCAACAAATTCTTATACAATTTCAACAAAATGTTTTAGATAAATACAAATCTTCTCAACTTTTCTCTGCCAATTTCGGAACAAAAATATAGCAAATAATATTTCAAAATATCCACCTGCAGATAAAAAAAAAAATTTAATGCTGAAATGATGATGAATTTTGCAAAGCACATTAACATGTTTGAGTTTATGTTTGTTTATATATGATATATGATGGTTTCAATACATTATGTATGTATAGAAT
This sequence comes from Argiope argentata, assembly GCA_026289955.1. NCBI lineage: Eukaryota > Metazoa > Arthropoda > Arachnida > Araneae > Araneidae > Argiope > Argiope argentata. Next base: position 4,940,111 of record JAOUZG010051355.1, read on the forward strand.
AAAACGTGTGGGGGTAGATTTTTAATTTTTACCATGAGTAAACAGAAATGAATCGCCTAACATAAATAAATGGAGAAAAACAACATTAAATTTTTTTTACCATTTATATAATCCAAGTAAAAGAAATGTCCCGAAAAAGTTAAATTCTGAAAAAATGAAATTAAATAATTCATTATCATAATAAAGTGAGTAAATCAATGTTGTATTACAATTCGCATTTCCTTGCAAATTTAACAAAATGCTCCATTTTGTTAAACATATTTACAAATGGTACAAAACATTCATAGATGATAACTTATGCAAAGAAAAAAATTACTGATAGCTCTTTTACGTCAAAAGAAAACGTTGAATAGTTTGTGATCTTAGACAAAGAAAATACCCAAGATAAAACTAGAAATTTTACAAATAACAGTATATGTACTTAAAGTTGTTGTATGTAGCTGTCCAATATACACAATGTAGAGTTGTTAGAGCTGTGAGATTTATAAACAGGGAATATTTACCTTATCTGTGGTAAGTAATGGATGGCTGATTGCTTAACTCGTATAACAGTTAAAAGTTCAAATTAAATGCATAAAATAAATCTTTAAAATATCTATTATTGTCCTTTATAAATAAATACTTTATACCAGCTCTATTTTTAATAATGCTTTTTAGTCCTATCTCTCTCCTTTGGGGGCACCTCGTAATTGGGGATGAGATAGTTCCGGTATGGTGTTTGGATCTCGTGAACCCGGTGGGTACAATAATAGGGGGGGGGTCAGACCCCTCCAACCGATGACGGGACGTACTTCCTTCGGGAAGGTTTGCACCGTGGCTGGTGATGACCATTTGGACCCAACCACACGTCTCGCTAATTGCTGTTGCAGTGGCCCGGTCATTCAGTTTCTATGGTTAATTCGTGTGCCTTCGTGGTGGGTCGGAGAGTCTGTTCTATGACTAATCCCATCTCTATTCAGATTATAAAGTCCCTAAAGAGGAAATAATGAGTTTGCAAAAAACCCAAAAAATAAAGGAGATATTATAAAATATTCGGTTATAAAATTGCTCGTTGTGCCGGAAAAACGCAGTTTATCCGGTTTTATGCAGTTATCTTTAAAATTATGTGAGATATTTGAAATTAATAATAATTTCCCATGACTTGAAGAAGAGTTCGTCCTAAATAAATATCTTATACCAACTCAATTGAGCTGATTCCAGCAGTCGACTAACAACGAATACAATGGTCTTCTCAATATGAGCTTCCTACAACAGCAACTTCCGACCTTCATAAAATTTAGTAGTATGTTAGTATCTATAAAAAGTAAATATAGAATGATCTAGAACGCTCACATAATTCACGCACATATGGAACTCTCCTCAAAATTCTTGACGTTAGAGGAATCTCGATTTTGTCGCCAAAGTTTCCAAATTCATCAACTAGCTATCAAAGGATCACCAAGTTTTTTGGCGAGAACCAGGGATATTGATTCGTTATTCAATAAAGCTACTTGTATAGATGTCTTCTTTACTAACAGACTTATGTTCTGTGAATATTATTGAAAATTGGTAACTATATAGTTTTCTCAAATATCTCGCAACTTAATTTTAGGGTTTGGTAACCAATAAAAATAGATAAATAAATTAAAATTTTATTCAGCTATAAATATGGGCTGTAATTACATAAATGGGTAAATGTAAATGTAATAAATTTTTTTACTGAAATGCCCTTTTTAGAGAACTTACAGAAAACACTAGCAGAAATCTGAACGTCCCTTTGAAATACTAACAGTTTAACTTAAACTTTAATTTATTCTGATGTTATAAGATAATTTTAAAATCAAATATATTAGAAACTGTTTAAAACATTAAATTAAAACATTTTAGAAATAATACCGTAAAATCATGCATTTCTTAATGTCAAGTTTCAAACCGATTTTATTAGATTTTCTACACAGTTCAACATGAAAACTGAATTTAGGTGGTGCCAACTCTAAAAGCCACTTTCAACAGCTGCCTCCTTATAAAATTTATATATAATTTGGATTAAAATAATTAGGTATTATTTAAAATAATGAATCAAGGCTAATGCTTATTGCTTTCTGAAGAAATGCTGCTATTAAAATCAATTCGTTGATTTAATTGGATCATTTAACATCAATTTCTGAATTTAAATTTTGAAAGCCAGAAGAAAGCCCCTATGGGTCTAATTTAATGCATCATCACTTATTTATTAAGTTTATAATAAATACCAGGGATATATCATTATATGTTGTTTTTAAAAGAGAAAATTAGAACATAAATGGTATAGGTGAAATAACTAATCTTAAAGAAAATAAAATAGTTCATAAAATAAGTAGAAAATTTTTGATGATAACGTAAAATTTGATTTAGATTGAAAAATATAATTTCATTGTTTTTCAAATAATTTTCTCTGAATAAATATGAAAGGTCTTCTTATTACAAATATTTATATACAGTTATGTTCCATTAGAGAAAACTAAAATTTTTATTTAAATATCGAGACACACATGCCCCATGCTGATAGAATTTGAATTAAATTGTTCGATTTTTAAATAAATTAATAATTAACAATAATATAAATTTAAATTGCATTTTTTAGAGGATAAGTGTATATTTTTATGAGTTTCATTAAAATAGATGACAAAAAGAGAATTTAATAATATGTAAAGAATAATAATAAACTATTAGATTAGCACTCAATTTTCTGATCAATATCTGAAATATTAAGAAATTTTAGATTGATATTAAATACTACTACTTATTGCGAATTCAATATTTTTTTACCTGTGGCATTAAAACACTTTCAGAACTCAAATATGGCTCATATAACCGGGTTGGTAGGACATTGGATTCGCTTCCCTTGAGCTGCGAGTTCGAACCCGCCAGCAAAAGACTCTCCGTGCGTGTGCGTGGTGGCTGGAGCAAATTAATTATGTCCTGGTCACAAAGTCCTCCATGTCGAGATGTAATACAATTGGGGGTACTGGGTCAGAGGTTTTCGTTCTCTGTTTCAAATCGAAATTGCTATATGAGGATGAATGAATAATATGCATAAATGAAGTAAAAAGTGTTTGTGACATGTATATGAGAAAGAAATCGGGCTTCTGCCCTCAGGCGATAAGGGGTGCATACTCTCTGAAGTTACTATACACCTCTTTCCGTAGTAAAACGTAACACGAGAATTATAACAAGAACTCAAATGCCTAACATACAATTTATCTAATTGATAACTGAAAGAATAATGAATGCATTTTAGAAGCATTAATTAATGTATTTCAGTTTTTATTAAAACATTAATTAATGTATTTCTGTTTTATTTGAAACATGCATGAATGAATTTGAATGACATTTAAAGTGTCCATGAACAATAAATTTCATTTTTTTATTAAATATAAATAATGTTGAAAGTACGAGTTTCTCTGGAGAAAAACAACAAAGTCTATCACCCGTAAAAGTAACTCAAATATAAAATCCTCCCCAGTATATTCATTTCTCTTTGGAACTTTTTCATTTCTTGTTTGCCTCTTTTCTCCTTTACCAGTAAAGCGAAGTCTAGATTTATGTGACCGCATTTTGTACGCATTCTTCCAGAAAGTGCGAAGCTAATGCATTTTCTGCCTTTCGAATCCCAATACGCCAAATTTATGCTGTAGCTGTCAAACCGTGCCATGAAGCAGGAAGAAGTGATTAGTAGTAAATCCAATTTTTTCCATTTCAGTGATAGAGGAGAGAGGTAAGGATTTTCTTGTAATTGAACTTCTAAACAAAATATGGGTTTACGCCTTTTTTTTTGTTTTGAAGAAAGATTTAATACAGAAGCTCTGACTCTTTGGCGATTTATTTAATTTTTTTAGTATCTTATGAATTTAGTATCTTAGAGAACTTGAAACGTTTTAGAAATCATATTATGGACCCTTAAACGGTAGTTGTTGATTGCTTAGTTTGCATTTCAGAAATATATTAAAACTTAATGGACACGTCTTTATTTTTGCATTCAATTTAAGTACATTCGAATTTTGATTTGATTTTAAATATTTCTGTAGAGAAAAGATGGGAAAATTATAAGTTTATGCTACTTTCTTTGTCTTTGCTTCAGAAGGTTAACTGTTTTCTGACTCACTTCTGTCATCTAATTAGCTCATATCTGTTATTAAATTAGAG
>JAOUZG010051355.1:4968251-4985196 GCA_026289955.1 Argiope argentata
ATACATTACTAACCCGATTAAACAATTTATTATTAGGCATGCTTTAATATATTGCTAATTTTTGAATAAAAATATCTGCTAAATGAATTTCATTAAGAAAATATTCGCATGTTTGGTATATAAACACTTGATTAAATGCGCTTCATTGCAATTCTTTAAATAATACCTAAGCAAATATTGGTACACCAAAATCAATTCAAAAATTATTTTTTAATGGAAAATATTTTTAATTTACTATAAAATTATATACAGATGGTCTATTAGATAACAGTTAACAACTTTTTTTACAGGTGGTCTTTAAGATAAATATTTTTAACTTATTCAATGTGCATTCATTGTAAGGAATTATGTGATAACATATTCAATAATAATTTTGAAAAATAAAAAATAATTTTTTAAACTCAATATCATTTTAAGTCTCCAATAATAGTGTCTCTATCAAAGATAAGATTTAAAAAAAAATGTTAGTTAGTAAATATCTTATAGAAAGTTCCAGAAATTATTAATTAATCTGTTATAAGGGAGACAGGAATTTTAAATTCTACATAAATTTGTGTTTACTTATATTTCATTAAAATGAAAATTGAAATGCGTTGTAAAAATTTTATAATTACTTCTGGTTAAAATTCAGCATTATTTAGACTTGAGTCTTATTATTCATATTTTGGTTGAGGTAAAAAACGGAATTTTGAATTATTTGGTAACTGTGTTGCAATTTGATATTTAACATTAATTAGCATAATTATTAATGATTGTTTCAAAAAATAGATTTTCATAATTATATTTCCTAATGATACTGTTGATACCTAATGTTACTATACCGATATAATAATAATAATAATAATTCAGTTTCTTTTAAATATCTCATTATTATGAGACACTAGCGATATTTCAAGTTTTGCATTTCTATAAATTTGTTACACTTTCACATTTTATATTTTGAGTTGATGTTCTATACATTTTAATTCAAAGTATAATTGGTTTATATAGCAGGGAATGATAAGTTCCAGCAGGTCAGAATATTTGTCAACACTCTCTGAGTCATTCATACAATCTTGATTTATAGATAGGCACAATTAAATATGATTTGCACGAGTATAACTTATCAAAGAATTGCGTTCTCTAAATTATTTTTCTTTAAAAAATGTTCTTTTTGTAAAATTGCATTACGAAAGAGAATTTTTTTGGGAGTCTTAAGTAATTGTTATTTATATATAGATTAGATATTTCACAATCTTTAGGATATGCTATTAGCACATAATTGACTTTTTTCCGTTTTTTTTTTCGGTAGCAAATATTATTTTAAGCTAAAAATTATTTCTGTCACAAAAGTTGAGATTGCCCCTTTCTATTCTCGAATGTACAAGCAGTAATAAAATGTTGATTGTAAAATATAATTTTTTTGGCATTCACTATCATACTAGATATAAACATAGTATGTGAGACAGAAACAAAGAAGCATAATTAATATTTTTGGTCTAATTATAATCTAAAGTTTTATATTCATCATTTTGAAATTTTTTTGTTGAAATTGTCTGCTCTATCAGAACATATATTTGATTAATAAAGTAAAAGAAACAACATATTTAAGGAAAGTATGATAAGCTTTCAAATAATAAAGAAATAACAAAAATATGTAAACAGTTGAGCCAACTTTCTTTTAAGTACACATATTTCAAAAATGTTTTTAATTTGAATCCCCTGAAGTAGCTTACAGGAAATATATTTCAACAATTTCCATTCTAAAATGCATCACAAAATCTTTAATAGATATTGAATAATCAAATATGCGAAAAAATATTATAACCATTAATGGACTCAATATATAGTAATCATGGAACATTCTCGGTATTTAACCCTAACAAGTTCAGTTATATGTTTTCTAACTTAGAACATTTCAATATAGTAGAAGTATATTAACACTATATATAGAAGTATTTCTTATAAAGGTATATGGATATTAAATCTTTTTCTAACCATTGCTCTTTCAATAATATTTGCGAATGGAAGTCAAGCATGTTGTATTTTACATTTGAACTAAAGGCTTTCGATTTGGGTTAATAAAAGCTTATTTGCTATACTTTGTTTCATTATTATGTCATTCATTTCCACATATGGATTTTTTTTAATTCTCAAAGATTAACAGAAAATTTCAAAATCCGTTTCATATTTGCCCTTTCGTAATCACAATTCCATTAGATACAGCATTTTTCATGAAAATGAGTTTTATTACTAACTGGTTTTGTATTTTTTTATCCTTTCTTTATTACTAACAGGTTTTGCATTCCAATTGCTTGCTTACCACAATTTTCAAAGTTCGATTTCGTATCATTCATTAATTATAATTGAAGATACTTCTGAACAGAAGAAATCATGACATGACGGCCATCTTATTGTTTATTCACGACAGCATCGTCAATAAATAATGCATTGCCATTTTTTTTAAATATTTTGTAGAAGTTCTGTTACTATAGAATGACATCGACATAAAATCTTGATATATCTAAATCAGGACCGGTGTAATAGATATATAGATCTAGAGATCTAGAGAGAGAGAGAGAGAAAGAGAGAGAGAAATTCTCATTCGAATCGGGATCTGATAAATCTGATCTTTATTTAAAAGAAATCTCATTCAAATTGGGATCTGATAAATCTGATCTTTATTTAAAAGAAATCTCATTCGAATTGGGATCTGATAAATCTGATCTTTATTTAAAAGAAATCTCATTCAAATTGGGATCTGATAAATCTTATCTTTATTTAAAAGAAATCTCATTCGAATTGGGGTCGATTCTTATCTTAAGAATGAAAATATACTTCATTACAGCTCATTCTGATGGCAGGTAATGGGTATTGGATGCTATAATTTTTAATTGCTATCTTTAAATAGTCATTTCCACGTAATACCGCTTTCTCAGAAACGAGTGATCATCATATTTAATTGAAATTTAATTATAATTCTTTCAAGAAGAGTTTTTGTCAACTACTTATATTATTTCGACAATTCTTGTTATTGTTCTCGTGTTCCGCTTTACAATGGAAGGAGAGATGCGGTAGCTTCTGAGGGTATAAATCTCTGAGCACCCGAGGGCCGAAGTCTGACTTCTAGCTCACACACGTCACAAACCTTTTTCATTGGGAGGACTTCATTCATACATTTCATTCCTTCATCCGCAGATCGAAATTTAGATCTGGAGCAAAGAAAGATTACCTCTGACCCAGTACCCCTAGTGGCATTGCTCTCGACATGTAGGACTATATGATCACGACAAATTTAACGTGGGCCAGGTACCATATTGAAAATTCTTAAAATATTGTTTTAAAAATCAAGAAAATAATCTTTTGATTCTGAAAAAACATTGTTTCTGAGATATATTGCTTTAGCTTTAATATAAAGTCCAAAGATTAAGATATTACAATAAAAATATCCGTTATAGATTTAACACGTATTGAACTTTCTTAGATATTCTTAGTATACCATTCATTACTTACATTAATCAGAACACTCACTTCACTTCAGAATGAATGATTCAGAGGACATAAGTAGTAACATTTGTTATGCACGGAATAATCGCGATCAGGCATTTAATTCTTAGCCTTTGGTTTACAAAATGGAAACTGCCTTAAACTTCCATCGTCTTAACTCTCTTTTCCTTCAAATTTAACATGGAATCACGTCTCAAAGCTTTCAACAATTTTCCATAAAGTGAAAGTTCAAACATTTTCAGTGTTTAAAATGAAACGCTGCTATTCAATTCGTTGCTTTCTTAGCTTCCAATTATTCAATAATTCATCGAAGAATGCAGCATATTTCGCAAGTTATTGGAACATTGAGTAGAAAATATTTAAATCATCAAAGCGAAATTCATGATTTGCTTAATTTGGAATAAATGCACTATTACGGATGTCAATGGATATGTATATAAATTATTTAAATAAAATGAGTATATTAGAAGAATCTTTCATGTTAAATCCTTTTAAACAAATTCTACATGATAATATACGATCTCTGTTAATATTCGTTTCTTTATTATTTTGGGGGTTATTTCTGAAATTTCTGCATTTCCCTTGGAAATATTAAATCACTTCTCAAATTTTATCAAGTTGTTCTTTACGTTTTGTTATTAACAAGACGTTTTTAGACAAACAGATGAACATACCATTTGTGATAGAAATTTTTTTCAGGAATTCATAGAAATCTATAAATTTGTTGTAAGGATCTATGTAAAATTTCTCAGAAAACACACACAAAAAATTACGAAAGTGTCTAACTCAGAACGATTTACAGTTGTTAACAGTAACAGAACGGTTTGCAGTTACAATGTCGACACTTTTACACAAATACATATTTTGGACTTAAGTAGGTGTGAAAAGCGGAGATTCTTCATAAATATCCAGTTTGAATATTTCGAAAAATATACGGATATATATTTTATAACATACTTTACTTATACTTTATATACCAGTAAGAAAAAAAAAGTGAAGAAGCGATATATTCATAGAATTTATTATCTTTAACTAGTTTTACTTTAACTTAAAACAGAACAACTTAACTTAAATTTAGCTTTACTTTTAACTTATATTTGAACTTACTCATTCAAGTTAAAAAAAAAACTGAAAATAATAAAAACCACAAATTTTTCTTCAAAGATAAAACCAATTTCCTAATTCTTAAAAACCATAATATGATTTAAAAAGTTTTGTAGATAAATGTGGACCTCTTTAGATATTGGCTTAATGGATAATTGCATGCTCGAAACCCACGCTTGGAAATACTTCGAAAATTCTCATAATACCTTCTTCTCTCCAAAAACTCATTTGGCCTCGCATGTCCTACGTAGAATGTCCGTACCCAGAGTAGTCAGTTAATGACCCTTAACAAGACGGGATAAAAATTTTGCAGTAATATCCAGCTGTAATTACGCTAAAGTAACGTGTATGATTTTTTAGTATTGATAGAGTTAAACAAAGAATGAGAATTCAGTTCAATTGATTCAGTTATGTTAGGAGATGTTAAAAATCTCATTTATTGACACATTATTTATTGATATAAATTTCGTATTACTTGAAAAAACTTGCTAACTATAGAATTTTTCTCAATTTCCAAATAACTTTATCACATCACAAACCGTAAAAAAAATCTCCTTTACAGTAATAAGTAATTTGAAACAATTCTTAGTTGGTATAATAATTTTTCTTAATTCTTACAGAAATAGTATGAAAACTTTTCCGAATTCTTTTTCAAATATTTCAAATATATTTCATTTTTCTGCATTTTCCTGTCGAAATAAAATATAAAAGCATCATAATAATTTTTAAATATTAATCAGGTTGAATTTGATACATACTTTAAAAATGTTGGAAATGAAATTTATCCTTCGTGTTATGTTTTCAAATCTAATGAGAATGTTCCAGATAATATTTTCTTTCAAAAAGGAATTTGAAATCGAAGTAAATGTAAACAAAAATAAGTAAGTTATCATTAGCAGCAGCATTAATTTAAATATTAGAATTCATTTCACAATACAGACTCAATCAAATTAAATAAAAACTTATCCATTAAATGACTTTGTAATGAGGAAAAATTAATTAATATGATATAATGTTAAATTGTGGTAGATAAAAATATACTTTATTATAGTATTAAAGAATTCAAGCCTTGTTTCATATTTTACTTTTCACATTTTTATTATTGTATGAATAGATATATTCGAATAAAAAAAAGGTTTAGCTGGAAAGATATTAAAACACAAAAGACAATATATTCTTGTTAGGAATTTCTGTATTTAATTTACAAAATTATTTGCCTTGATATGTTCTCGTGGAATTTTTATTATAAGATTGGAGACATTCTTTTCTCAAGAATTCACTAGATTGCTTTGAGACAGACCTTTTACGAGGCATATAAATTCTTAAATATTTTAATCGGAGTCATATGATCGTAATCGATTAAATCATTTTTAATCGGGATTGTTTTATCTTAATAATAGCCACAACTGATATATAAATCCACTGGATGTTTGCAGAGCAAATATGCTTGACTACATTATTTGACCTTGAGTTATTGAGCGTTCTACTTGTGCATTTTATCAGCAAAACTGACTCTCACACAAATATTGTATATATATATTGAACACGTGTGTGTCCTAATTAATGCTTTTATACATTATTTTGTTATTTTTGATATTGCTGGATTCTTTTATTATTTGTTAAAATTCTATGCCAAAAATGATATTTTAAAATAATATAAAATTCATATAAAATTACATAAAATACATATAAAATTCTATGAAAAATGCTATTTTTCCTTTTTTAAAGAGCAATTATACATAAATAGACACTGTTTTACATAGACGCCTCAGGAGAATAGATGATTCGAAATACAGCTGAAAGAATAACTGATTACGCGTGTAAAATTAATTAAATGAAACAAAGGAAATGGATCAGAAAATATTTTAAAGAAAGAAAACCTTTTAAAACTAAGTTGATATAAGTTAAATCAAGATTAAAATTAAGTAATTTATGAAGTTACAAATTTTATATATAAATAAATTGTGAAAATAGTTTTTGAAAATATATAAATAATATGTTTTCTCTAGTTCACATTTGGAACAGTCCCTCAACCAGTTTTAAGAATGTTTTATTTCAATTATTATTTAAATTAAAGCAAAAATGCATAAAGAAAGCGTTAACGTAACGTTGGCATAAAGAGAACATTAACGTAAATTATATAGCACAAGTAAAATAAACAATATAGGAAATCATATATCGAAATGCTCAGGTTTCTGCTGAACATAAAACCTTGTTTAACACATATATTTTTATTAACTTAAGAATTTAATTAATATTTTCCATGAAGGTAAAATTATAAATTTTGAAAAAATATTTCCATATATATATTTAATTAATAAGCTATTATTTTTCGAAATTTAATTAAAACCTTAACCAGATGTAAAAATAAAATTTATAGTTTATTTGGTTATATATATATATATATATATATATATATATATATATATATATATATATATATATATATATATATATATATAAATAATTATATATATATATATATATATATATATGAATTATAAATGTACTACATAATATATTATAGCTTTTCTGTAAAATTCAGTCCTTTAATGGCAGATTTAGTACTAAATATTTTTTGAAACTTAATATTAAATTTACACATAAGACATTTTTCTCTCATTTTATTTGTGGCAGAAATTAACATAAAATGAAATTGTTTATATACAATATTTTTTAATGCGTAGCAATTTTAATAGAATTTAATAAAAAATACTTGGGATAATTTTTATGACAAGGAATATTTTTGAAAAAAAAATAACATTCTTTAGTATTAAATTAATTTAAATATAACTAACAAAACAATATAAATAAATCGAATTTTTATACTAAATCCATGATAAATAATCCCCTATGGAAATAAATAAGCTATAATAAAATGTTTAAATTTTATGAACCTAAAAATTATTATATAAACATTCCACCTTAGTTGTTATATTATAGACTTTGTTTTTTTTTTATTTTATTTAAAAGATGCAGAATGAAGATTGTCAGAAAATTGAAATTGTTAAATAATTTAACAACTAAATACCATAGTGTGAGAGAATGAGTGTCCAATTCAGCCATTCCTTAACTATTGATTTAGGGATTATCCATACTCAACTCGGGAAAATCGTTCAGTTATCATAAAATACGGTTCATAAAATGCTTATCATTATTGTTAGGGTATCTTTACGATGTTGCTTCGCATTTTGAATATCTAATAATTTTGCAGTGGTAATGTAAAATCCCTGAGATAATAGAGGGATGTGTGCTCATATCGGCATAAACACTGTATTATTTAGTCATTAATGCCGTTTCAATGATCGTTGATGCGGCATTAAATCACTGATAGATAATCTTGCGGGTATTGTTTAAATGTATTCTTCGAAATTGTTCGCTCTTTGATAAAAGAAATAGATACATAATGCAAATAGAAATTGTCAACCCATGTAACAATTTTTGTTGAAGCTCGTTAAAGTTTTTGGCATTATATTAATGGTTTGAAAGAGATTAAAATACATGTTTCTAAAAATTTTATCCGTCAAGAATGTCATTTTTTAATTCGTTAATTTATGGAAGAATATAGTAGTTATAATTATAATCTGAAATATTTATATAACAAATTTTTTTAAAAAAAAAAGATTAAAATGAAATCTGCTACACAAATTTCAATATATCATGTCTTAACATCATTTCTTGAACGACAAGCACCACGTGCTTGTAGTGGAAGTTAAATTAAATTTTTGTTCATTTGAATTGTTTCTTTGAATTAGTAATTTTGATACTGCAAACTATCAAAAAATCTTTGAATCGCATTTATTATTAAAAACTGTAGGTTTTACTTTCACTTACGAATTTTTTATCCTATCTATTTCATTCCATATAATCATGCGCTCAAAATGACATTTTTGGGAGGTTTTGTTTTTGGTAGCCCTTAACTTATTTTTTAAATAAGAGCTTTTGTAAATAATGTGGCATTGCGTTAGTAAAAGCTGCTTTTTTAAGATGCTGGTGCAGAAAATAAAATTTTTACTTTTCACTTACGGATTTTTTTTTTACATATCGCTTATTTATTTCCACAAACCCTCATTCCTAAAACTATATCATGTTCTGACATGATAACAGATTAGTTATATAATATAAACAAATTAGTTATACAAGAAAACATTTTTAAATATAATAATGTTTTCTTTATAATTATTTGTTATAGATTGCAAATAACTTTTAATTGATTAACCAAGCACACACACACAAACACCTGTGAGATGAAATAACTGAATTAAAACAGTATATTTCTTCCGGTTAAGAGAGTTTAAAGAGTAAATTCTTTATGAATTATTAATAAGGATTTTTTGCCTTTCAAATTTTTCGTTGCTTACAATAAAAGATTTAAAAGGTTAGCTGAATTAGTTAATGAATTTTTGAGTTATTTAAGCTGTTTAAACGTATTTAATAAAATTTATCAATTATAAAACTTGATATTTTCTTTATAGATACACATTCTTTATAGAGAAATCCTCAGATTCTCAAAAGACTGACAAAGAATTAGCTTCAAAGTTTAAGTATCAGGACAGTTATAATTTTTTTTAAAATTTTTTCAACTAGATAATATGTAAAATAAAATAAAAAATGTCCCAATTTTCAAATAAATTTATTTTTTTCCAGTTATTAAAATCTAAGCCTTAAAATAAGATAAATAGATGCATAATTATGAAAAAAATTTCAGTTATTTCTTAAATGGCTTTACTTTCTATAAATAATATTATCTCTAAATTTATAGTAATGAATTTTTTTTCAATAATTTTCTTTAAAATATATTTATCATTATTAAATGGAGCTATAATTAAAAATTGTCTTTGATTGTACATTTTTTATCCAATTAATGTTATTAAAATGATGCCATTTTACTCTAAATACCAAATAAATCTTTTCGTCAGAATTCATTTAGATAAATTAAATAAAATTTCTTTAAAGATAACAAAAAAACTTTTTATAACAGTTTTTTTCTTTAACAGAATAATCATTTGCTTTTTTTAATATTTCCTTTTTAATTTAAATAGATGATAATCTTCTGTGTACATGTAACTGTTTTATTTAATAAATATCCCATCTAGAGGATTTTTCCGAGTAAAATGTTGCATAAAATATTTTTTCAGGAGTTGAAATTAATATCGAAACAAATTAACGCCATTTGCATTTTTTAAGTATCAATACAGTTAAATTTCTAAAAATTAAACGAATTAAAGATAATAAAATACAAATTTAAAGTTTTTAAAGTATTGATGGAAATGATAAAATCAAACTGATTTTACCATAATGATCAGACTCATACTATAATGATAGGATCTACTGAAATTTGAACAATCATCAATTTTAGATCTTTGATCATTGTAATAGACGATGCGATTTGCAAAAGCTTTGTCAACATAAAAATGAAATTTCTGGACATAAAGAGGATTAGCAAAAAGTTAAAGCCACTGACACAAATAATCTAGGTACTTTTCTGTTAACCGAACGCCAGCGAAATATCGCCATAGAAATTTGGTGAAATTCCATAATATGAAGCTATTTTTCGATTTAAAATCGCCGTAAGGAATTTGGTCGAATTCTACATTATTTGGCGATTTTTCACTGACACCCGGCTACCGGAAAAGTACAATAATCTATTACTAAATACTTAAAATAATACGTTTATTGTATCATAATTGCTGAGCATTTTCAATAATAGCCAATATTAAGTCAAATGCTAGTCATTAATAGTCTAATAAGTCAAATACAATTCATTAATAGTCTAATAAGTCAAAAAAGTCATTAATTGTCTAATAAATCTAATACAAGTCATTAATAGTCTAATGAGTCAAATACAAGTCATTAATGCGTCAAAATCAGAATTAATCTTTTAATAGATTTATAATCGCCAATTTAGAGTAATGACTTGGGTGGATAGAAGTGAATGTTAATAAATGAATTCATAAACATAGAGCAGCAAACTTGCAATAGCAATATTTGCCGAGTTTTATTTCTCTGACATATAGCAAATTTAAATAAGAGTACACTAAGTAATGTTCAGCGAAATATCAATATAAGTAGAATGCCATTGTTTCTGAAATACTCAGTCAGTACATTTCAAAATCCCTTTTAAATCTTTTGGTTTCGAATTCTATTATATATTTTCTATCAATGAATTGAAGTAAAGCAAAAGAATAAAAATGAAACCAAATTTTGAAACATTTTTTTCTTTTAAAATTGAAATTAATATGTTAAAATATGACAATAAATGGTACAATTTAATTTAAAAAACAAGAATAACTAAATATTTTAAATGATTATTTTTTTACTAATCATTTTTAAAAATATTACAAAATAACAGTGTAAGTATAAAAATAATAAGTTTCAAAAATAATATTTTCTTTCATTAAAAGAGAAAAAAATAGTTAGGTTGTTTCATACATACTTTAAACTTATAATTCGAAATAAATATAACAAAATATAGCTAATTATTAAATTAACAAAAAGAACTAAATATTTTAAATTATTACAATTGATTGTTTTTTTAGTTAGCATTAGAAAAAATCTGGTACAAAATAACAGTATAAGTAAGGAAATAAAAACTTTCAAAGATAAAATTTCCTTTGATTAAAAAAGAAAATAATTAATTAAGTTATTATATTAATACTTTAAATATATAATTCCAAATAATTTGTCATTTAAAAAATATAAATAATTGTAATTTTCGAAATCATGAATATCAATTTCAGCTTTTTATTTCATATATATATTGCACGTTTAAAAACAATAATACATAATTTTGCATTCCATTGTATAAATCTAAAAAAATCTAGACAAAATTCACACAAAATAGAAAAGCAAAGAATTTCAGTGGCCATTAAATATTCATTTGTACTAAATACAAGGGGTTTGTTCTCTTACTATTATCTCTCGCTTTTCAATATACTTTATTAATTTTTAATATTTTTTATCCTGATTAATTGTAAGCATAAGGATTTATAAATGTAGAATTTTGAAATAGGCTCATAAACTTTTATTTGTATAAATGATTATAGCAAACTAATAGTGTTGTATTAAAAAAAAAGGTGTTATAACAAGCTTCTAGAAAGCTTTATGAATATAAATGATTACAACAAACTTCTGGTAACTTTTATTGAAATAAATGTTTATAGAAAACTACTGGTTAATTTATTGATATAAATTACTATATATAATACTAGTACTTATAGTTACAATCTTTTTACTCTTTCATTTCATTTTAAATCAAACCGAATCTGTATGAGAACTTTTATGCTCAAATTACTTTAAGAGTGGATTTTTGCCACTCTGAAAATGGCCACTCTGAAAAGCAAGTTCTGTAAAAAGGTAAAACGAAATAATTTCATTTTCATTTGCGTCAGAAACAAATCTATCCCAATTACTTACAATTACTCCAATTACTAGTTATTTACTATAATTTAAATTACAATTATTTCTGCAGTAAATAATATTTTGAATATATATTTCTTTATCATTGCTAGCAATGGCTAATTTTAAATGAATAACGGCTAATACCGAAAAATAAATTAAATAGAATCGAAAAATAAATAAAATGAATACCAAAAAATAAATAAAATAGAACCGACTTTTAAAGAAATTATTTATTCTTTTCTGTACAAATACATTTTTGTAGAAAAAAAAAGGAATTAAACTTCATTTAATGAAAAATGCAATTAATTTTATCAAAACAATTTTAGCTCTGAATAGATTAAACTAACAGTTTGTTTTCTTCATATACTTTTATTTGTAGCATAAAGGTTTTTAAAAGAAAATAATTGCACAAAATCAGTTGAAACTATCGATCTGTAAGTAAATAAATTTTGAATTAGTTGTTGTTTCTAAAATATATTTGAAACCTAAGCACAAAATTTAATCACCGTGAAACCTTACATACGCTAAATAAAAAAAAAGAAATTAATGAGCGAATCGGAACTATATCTACTTAATTGATCGAAGCGGGGGGATTTGTTTTTCTCGGACTAATTACTTCAAGATCTTAATTGCATGCATTTGGAGGAATGCAAACTATGCTCTACGGACAATACAAAGTCAGCTTTCTAATGAAAAGAAATCAGCATGCCATCTGGAGATACTTTAATTTATCCTTTGAGCATGTATATCAACTTCAGACCCTTTTAGCATATGCACTTGACAAAGTTATGTATGCAGTATTCCCCTATGTGGATATTATACACTGAAAACTAAAGCACCTAGTGCATTAATAGAAAAAATAAAAGATTTATCGTTTAATTTTATATGCTTGTAGAATTCCACAATATGAATATTATAAAAGAAAAATTACAAGATTCAGAGGATTAATTGAAGAAATGAAAAGAAAATATTAGGGCCGGGAGCTGTGTTATAAGAGGGATATAAACAAATCATTATCGTTAATGGTACTAATAATATTCACATTGAAATGTGTACATATATTTTCAGTGTTAAAAAATGTTTGATTGCAACTGAAGAAAAAGTTGTTGAAAACTCAATTGCAATGCAATGCAATTGTTGTCCTCGTGTGCACCACTTTACAAGGAAAGGATGGGTGCAGTAATTTTTAGGTTATGGAAACCTGAGCACCGGAGGGCAGATGTCCGACTTTCAGCTCATATTTGTCACATAACCCTTTTCAAGAGGCCGGACTTCATTCATTCATTCATTAAATAACAAACAGGCATTCATTTCATTCATTAATCAGCAATAAGTTCCCCGACTGGTATTACTCAGTACATGGAATATGTTTTGACCACTAAAGATTTAACATGGGCGAGCCACCATACACTCGCACACGGAGAGGCTTCGGTTAGCTGGTTCGAACTCGAACGTCCCAACTAACGTAATCTAACGTCCCAACAACCAAGCTATCAAGACCTAAAATATAATATAAAAGTAATATTTAAAAGATATAAACGTGGATTTAAAAAGACACTGAAATATATAATTGTATGTTATTGTACAGCAATAAATATATTTCTATTTTTCATACGTTTGCATAGTAAATAAATAAGTAATCAAATTTTAAGCCTTTTAGATTTATAAAAGTTTTCTTATGGCATATTAAATAACTTATTATTATTTTTCTTGCTCGTTTCTATGCATTAATTTCAGAAAAAATCTCAAATGAGAAATATCTGGAAGGAATTTGAAAATACAATAATGTAATATAGTGGAATGTAATATATTTTTATTCTTCAATAACTACCGAGAAAATTCCTTGATTATCAATTAAGAGCGATTCAATCTACAGCATTTATATGATAAGTCATGTCTAGACTATGTCCATTTATGAAGTAATTCCGACTCGATGAACCCATTCTTTTACATGGTCCCATAGGAAGAAATTTAAAGGGGTCAGATCTGGAGATCGGGGTGGTCATGAAATAGAACCCAGGTGGTCACTCCAGTGGCTCAATAAAGGTTTCTTCATAAACCGTATATGACGTCATACATTTTCTTTTGCATTTTCCCGGAAAAGTAAGGATCGTAGAGGTACAGTTCTTTGAGGCTTGCTGGGACACCTGCATATCCTTTAAACAATTCCATTTACTATTTCAGCTCTATTTTCTGCAATGCATTGCATTTTAAAAATCAGCAATCTACTTTATATTTTAAGGATATCAAAACCTTGATATATCAGAACTGTACCATCTTATTAAATAAATTGCTTGCTTAGCACTGAAACTTGTTTTCGTGTAATGAAAGAGCCTTTTATGCCAAAAATGTGTGCTTTAAAATAATTAAATATGTAAAAAATTAAAAACGTTATAGTCATTAATTTTAAAGTATTATTGTAAAAATGAGGAAATGCAAGGGAAGTATGTATTGTAAAAAGTGAGGCATGTATTATAAGAGGGCATGCGGCATGTATGTATTATAAACATGTATTATAAGAAATGAGGAAACGAGAGTGAAATAATAAAATTTATGCACAGGAATGAATGGAGATTTAATTGAAACAACAGCTCTACACACATGCATATTAAGATTTCTAAAAATAACTCACTCAACTTATAGAAACTATTAAGTAGTTTCAGTTTATATAAATAAACCGAAGGATCATCAGAAAACTTTAATTGTTCCCCAAATCTGGTCTTCTATGTGTAAAATATTTCTAGATTCATTAATAATCAAAGTGTTTCATTAATAATCAAGTGTAATCAAGTTTCAAAGAGTTTCAAGAATTTGGAAAATACTCGAAAGAATCTTGAGTTTTTTTGTTAAATGTAATTTTAGTATTCGTTTAGAAGTTGTTGTTATAATGGAAATTCGATATATTCATTTCAGTATTGATTTTCCCACAGATTTTCAAATAATAATAATTTTTAATTTAATTTAAAAATTAGTAATTGTGGTAATATAATGTCAACAGTTATTCTCAATATTCAGATAGAAAAAGAAAAAAAAAAGAATCTTTTTATTATGACCTGGTGTACAGACAAAATTTCTTTCTGTGTCTTATTATTTTTTTTTAGTCTATAAACCTCTTTAAAGTAAAATACAAAATATCTGAAACTTGAAGGTATTGATAATATTTTGATGATTTTAAAGTATTAATGGCACAGGACATTTTTTTTTGTGTATCCCATTATAATATTCAAGAATCAACTTCTTCGGAATGAAAACAGTAAATCTTCATAATTAATTCTTTCATATGGATTTCAATCTTTCTTCTTTCATGAAATTACATACCATATAAAGATACAAAAGATTCTGCCATTATTTAGAAGATTTAGAAGAATTAATTTAATTTCTTATTAGCAACCTTTTGAAAATTTTAAATATATTTTAAACATAATGACATTATTCTTACTCGAAGATTATTCATTCAATTCATTAATTATATAAAAAATATTGAAGATTCCTTAATTATATAAAAATATTGAAAATTCATTAATTATATAAAATGTACTGATATTTTTTAATAATTTGAAATTTCACTTAAGCCCTTATCACAAAAATGTCATAAATAGATTTAAAAAAAATCTAAGACATGTTGTCAGGATGCATGATAAAGCATTCTTTTATAACACTTTTATCTTATTTAAATATTGCTTTATGCAATTTTAAAGTCATATTTATTGTAAAGTAAAGCATATTTATAAGGTTATTCATTAAAGGACAATAAGGGATTTTTTTGAAAAACTATAGAGGGCTCCTATTATTATATTAATTTTATATTATGTTTTATAATTTGTTACCATGCTTGGTTTTGTAAATACAACATCATAATAATAGCTAAAAATGAGTAAACAATTTTAAATGCATGATAGACAATGTAAACATGTCACTTGTATGTCATTATTAATGACATCATTTGTTATTATATATTTTTAATTTGATTTTTTAAAATGAATTTTGAGTGTGTGAAGGAACAATAGATTGATGATAATATAATTTTAAAAAAATGCTAAAAAAAGAGGTGTTATTATAGGAGACATTTTGCACTTAAAACGATGCAATGTTTTCTTTTCATGAAAATTATTAAGAAGTTACATTTAATTAATTCTGACATTTTTATTAATTAAAAACTAAAAGATCAGTGTATAGTTTTATATGAGGAAAATTTTAAGGTTGACTTAGATTATTTAAAGACAATTTTAAAAAGGATTTTTTTTTCAAACCCGAATAAATATTTTTAAGAATAATTCATTAATGAGTTTATTGATAAGATGAAAATGTTTTGTACTGAATAATTGTATCTTAATTTAATTTTCAATTGTGCTAAATATTTTTAACTAAGATATAACTAATTAATCATAAAACAATTATTTATTCCGTCTTTGCCAAACAGTTGTTTGGATGCCTCGATTGGATGATTTTTTTCATTCATCATTTCCATTTTGATCTGAAATTTTTATGACAAAAATGTTAATTTGTTTTGAAAAATTCGTATGATTCTGGTGGAAAACCATACATTTTTCAAAATTAATTTTTGAATTTTTTTTGTTAATCCGATTTTTTATTCCATTCTCACAGTTTCTCTTCTTTAAATAAATAGTTTAAACCATTTGAAATAAAACTTACAAAGTTCATCAAAAATTATTTTACTTAATTATACAAAATAGATTACTTTTCGATAAAATGTGAAAAAAAAGTTGTTCAATTCTTGTTTAATCTTTTCAAAAAGGAGACAAAAATATTTTACTGAAGTCGAAGGAAAGGTTAGGAAATGAAATTAATTAAAATTTTTATATTTAATTAGAATAATCATATTCTTCATATTTCCAATGGAAGACTGACAGCTTCAAATAATTGAATTAAATATTTATGAAGAAAATAGTTCATCTCTTCCATAATGTTTTCAATCCTGTAAAAAGACAATGTA